>QJSC01028813.1:456529-691568 GCA_003697955.1 Calidris pygmaea | reverse complement strand
AAAAAGGGGAAAAAGGGGAAAAAAAAGGAAAAAGAAAAAAAAAAAAGGAAAAAATGGGAAAGGAAGGCTGCCCGAGCCAGCCTCAAGGAAGGCAAATGGTGGTGCAGCACCTGAAGCTGCACCAAGTGAGGGAAGCTCAGAAGAAGACTGTGTGAAGTCTGTCAATAAATGAAACAGTTGTGGTAAACATATATAATTACAGTGAAATTCATTTGTACCTGGTGAAAATTAAACTAATTTGTTTAGAGGGCAACCAAGGCAGTCACGGGAAGGGGCTATCCCAGTAACAAGTTGTGCTTGTTAAGGGAACTGGTCCAGATCTCCAAGGGGTGAGGAAGCTCACGCCGAGCGATGGACACCAGCTCTGAGCAGAGGAGAAACCACTCAGACTTACTCTTGATGCACTTGATGTCACACCCAGAGTTTTGCAAATGGAAATTGCATAAAAAAGACAAAACTGCATATTCAAACACAACAATTCACGCCTGTGGAGGTGAATAAATAAAACATGACTCATGTTATTAATTAGGAGAATGATACCAATGTTCCAGATTAAGATCCGGCCACTGCAAACCCGCTACCTGTGCTGGCAGTGTTTTTTAGGACAGCAGTTATTTAGAAGCTGAAAAGGATGTTGTAATAAGAAATTAAGTCATATTGTATCTCCAGGGACTCGTTGCCATCCTGAGAGAAGTGAGAGTTATGGATTGGATTCATAAGACACAGACATTCTTGGCATAGATCATAAAACTAATTGTGAGCAACAGAGAAATAAATACAATGAAACTCATTGCTCTCATCTCAGGGGGAACCAAGTAGACAGAAATAGCATCTTTGGGCTATAAAGCATGCTTAATCTGCACAGACCAACGGACCTGAGGAGGAACATAGGAGCAACAGAACAAAGCAAAGCCACTGATAAGCGAAGTGTAGCGTTACTCATGGGTCTGGGTAATTCCTGCTTTTCATCAGCGCTTGAAATAAATTACCCGCTTGATTAATTTTGGAAGAGCAAGGACTGAGGAGGAAGGGGAGCAGAAAAACAATGAGATTACTAATGTTTAAAATAACATTTTGCTTTCCACTCTCTCTACACCGCCATGACATCACCATCTGTACCAACCAGCCACAGCTCCTTCTCTGGCCCAGACGAACAGGAGCTGGTAGATAACGGAGCTGTCTTCTGACCAAACTATGCACCTGCCAAGCAGAGGCCACATCAGCATCTTCAGAGGAGACAAAGGACCTCAGAAAGATGTGCCCTTCCCTGTCTTATTCTGAGTTACAAGAATCCGTACGGCGTTCTCAAAAGGTAGTTCTAAGGAACCAGCGTATTTAAGTTTATTATTCCTTAACATGCGTTCTGGTATTACATGCTTGAACATACCGCTTTTGGACAGTGCGGAATAGCATGAAACTTTATTTCTAGGCAAAACAAAGCTCTTACAGGTTATCAGGATGAAAAAACACAGTTAAATTAATCAGAATCAAGAGAAAACGTACTTTCCCTCACTCATAATTTGGAAAGTGGAAATTCCCTTTGGAATACACATTTTTCATAATTTCAGATCACGCTTGACCTCACCTCTTTTGTTTAACCAAGCCTATTAATCAAATCCATCCCAGAGGTGGCTAATGATCTTCCAGAATTCTAATGGAAGCAGAAAGTCAAGGACAGCAGGAATTGATCCGCATCACCTCCCTTATTAAGTTTACAATGCTGACAACGCTTCCCTGGTTTCACTCAGAACTGCAGCCCATCTGCTTATTTTAAGACTTCTGCTTAAGAATTAAAACCATTTGACACACTCACTCCCGAGGGGCCGGATGACAGATTTTTGTCTCAGTGCAATATATCCCTTAAAATCTCTGTTGCAGGTTCTTTCCTTCAGATTCAAAGTTAGGGGCCAGCTAAAGTTACTTTTATAAAAATCCCTGAAACAAGTAAGCACCTCACACCGAATGGCCAACGGGGCTGGGATTTTGCTGTCTGAGTCCATTTTTTAGCAATAGGGTATATCAACTTTTCCACATAGCTTTGTTCTCAGATTTGCCTTCGTTTATCGGCTGCCATCACACTCAGTTTTCATTCTTCAAGCGCCCAAGCAGAGTTCTGTGCTCACGCGATCAATGTGTTGAACAGACGTGCCAAAAAGCACAGCTGGAAAAACCCCGCAAAACAGGACACAGCAGCAAAACAGCTCTTCTGTCCTTCCTGGGCCTCACCAAATAACATGGGGAGATTTTTCCAAAAGGACAAAAACTGGGAATAATGCTTCCTGTGCCGCCTTTACACAGAAATCTCAGCCACATCAGAGATCCATTGCTGCACCAGCCGCTGGCAGGGAGGATGAGTTTTACCCCCCGATTTCCATATCTCTGATTAAGAAGACAGGGACATCTTTTTTTTTGGCATAAATGGGCAAAACTGACCCAACCCAGCTCCCACCCAACACTCACCCTGATGGGGAAGGGCAGGTCCCGCTGGGGGCATCGCTGCCCACAGAGCACACTGCTGTCCCACGGCGGAACCCCCACCAAAGAAGAGGAAACGTTGCCCTCTGTGCCCAGGGATGGACAGTAATGGTATCACAGAGATTCATTAATGAGATAGATTAACCACGCTGTCAGTCACCACACATACTGCATTTTTCTCCCTTAAAAAGTATATATTTGAGGAAAAGTTAGTATATGGAGCAGAAATAGGAGGTGATCTGCTATTAGAATATATACAGAAAGATATCTTTTTCCATTCTTTTTTTTTCTTCGGTTTTTTACTGACCAACACACAGGTGATACATACATCACAGGTCCTGATTCAGTGATCTCTGTGCATATCTGCTGTTAAGCATCGCATCGTGTCCGGCAGAGGATGCCACGAACATAGAAAAACAAAGAACTCAACTCTACAGGTGCTGAAAACCCAACATAGTGCAGGATTTTTACACAGTGAAGAGAAGAATGGAAAGGCAACAAAACAGAAACCCCGAAAATTTTGTGATTTTTCAGAAAAGGAAGAGAAAGACACGACAGAACAGTTAGAGATTAACTGTATGCTTTACTGGTTGTGGGGAAACAAATGATTAATAGAGCACAGAAATGTACGAGGAGAACATGAAAAAGGAGTGAGTAATATAGTTTAACAGAAATTGCTTTGAAACGATGCTTTTACTTCAATTGAAGACATGAAAAGTAATACAGAAGAAAATCTCAAGAACACGCTCACTTAAAAAAAGCCTAAATAGAAGTGAGGGAGGAGCTTTGTTCAGAGCCCCATTAGCCATAAGCGTTTGATGCCCTGGTTAGAATCATCCTCCTGGTTCCCACTGTCCAGGGATGGGACTTACCACCCTAAACACTGCTCATACTCCCAGATTTGAGGTGAAAACCACTGGTTTGCTAAATGCCGAACAGGCTGGTTGCAGTTCTACTTGCTGCCCTCCTGCTTAACTCAGAACTGGAGCATCAGGGGATATTCTTACCCATCTTTCAGAAGCTAAACTACATGTCTTAAACCTTTGTCTATAAAACAGCTTTATTAATGACCGCCTGCTGGATGCGTTTTTGATACAGAAATGCTCACTTTAAAATCACTGCTATGGCTTTTTTAGGTCTAGAAGGATGAGTTGACAAGAAAATCTGAAAACTATCAATCAAGCACGCGAAAGTCAACAGAATTCTGAGCAGTGCGAGGTAACAGACCTGAATTACTCATGATTTCACTGGAAGAAAAAATAAAATGACAATTCCTGTAATTGCTTCTGTTCTATAAAGACATCTCAAAACTGTTATGACAGAGACAAAGTTGTTGAAACAAGTTCTAAAATTTTATCAAATAATCTGATATAACTGGCTATGATTTGAAGGATCATGGTGCTCATCTTGAAGGCTATCGGTTTTATTCTCTTCTGTCCCTATGACGGCAGAACGAAAACCAGTGCAGGATTTTCAGGGGTTTCTCTGCCACCTGCTCCACAGCTCCAGAAGCTACAGTCCGTTCACTCCGACATGCAGAACACACAGACTTGGAAGAACAGGTCAAGGCCGGTGTTCACATAAGGGCTTTGAATTCCCTAGAAATCCACTGCTTTTAAAAGACAGCTTCAGTTAAAACTTACATAACAAAAGCTAATTACAAACAAGAGGTGGAACTTGCAGAGCATCCAAAAAGCAGTTCCCATGTCATAAACTTATCCTTTTTAGGGGAATGCCATAATCTCCATGCTGCAGTGATACGATTTCTCTTTTTTCCCATGATCTTAGAGAACAGATTTTTAGGTCGTATTTTTATTTCATACACAGCATACTATTTTTGCCATAGAATTGGCCATATACGGAAACTTTTTGCTCTAATACTTTTATTTTGTTGCCTTTTGTTCTCCAGTTTTTCCCCACAATGATCAGCTAATTGGAGTCACCAACCCTGGAGATATCAACAAGCCACCTCACCTAGTCTTGGGCAACCAACTTGGGTATTTCGTATTGTCCCGTGAATGGCCTAATTCCCCACCTGCACTGAAGAGGAGAATTGAGTTCCTGATTGAATAAGGAGGGCCCGGGCAGAAAAACTTGAACACTGCAGTCTGAAACTCTAATATTGAATGAAATCTGGAGTTCACTGCTTTTCATAACCACGTTCACTGCACTTGTGACAGGGCTGGGGTGCTCGCCCATCTCAGGACACCAGGATGACTAGACAACAAGCCAATCAAACACCTCAGAATAGACAGACGAAAAAGTGTATACAGGTCTACATTGTTATCAGTAAAATAAATAAATATCAGTCCTGCAGCAAACTCAGAAGTGATCAAATTAAGGCATACAAATAATCAAACCATTAAACATTACAATGATTAGTCCTAGCTCAGTGCTGTGTAACCCGGTAAGTGGAAACTTGCAAACTAAATAAAATTATCTATTAAAAAATATTTTCCATCACTTTAGGTATTGACATCCAGCTCCTCCAACACAATAATACAGTTCTCCCTCTATTACTCAAAGCACAAATAGCTCATATTTAGTGATACTAAAGCGGTATCGGGCTATTGGTGATTCCTGCACCTTTCCTCTAGGGACTACTGAAATGCAGCATGATTAATGATTTAAATTAACCCAAGTATAGCGATAACAAGTATTTTAATTTGTGAGAAAATCATATCAGAAGCTATGCTCTGGTAATTTAATACAATGCAATTTTTAGAATTGAACGAAAAGTAATCAAGCTACAATAAAGACAATTGAATAGGAATGTGCATGGAAGTAAAGTAGTGCCACCCCCAATTAATGTCCCCTGGTAGCAATCTATTAGTTTTGCAACTCGGATCCAGAAGGACACAAATGAATAGGACGCTGAGGACATTAATTACATGTGGCAGTATTTATATAACTAATATTTTCATTTATATTACTGAACAGCAAAGTTCCATTAGCAATTCAATTCAGAATTTTTACCAAAATCTACAGCAAAACCAAACCATAAGCAAAGTATGGTAAGTGCCAGCACAGTTTATAAAATGCCCTGAAACTAACAGAAAGAATGTATACGTCCTGGGCGTCACAAGCTGTCTGCATAAACTATTTTAACCTGCTAATAACGACCGCCTCGCCACTACCAAGCAGCAGCCACTGTGAACCTCTCCATGAAACCTGACTGACCTTCACGGAGCGGTTTGGGCTGGAAGGGACTCAAGTTCCTCTCCCCTGGCAACTTCAGTTCCCTGCGTGAATTCTCTCTCAAATTTTAAGTTTCAAATAGTTCCATCATCTGGATCTCTACCGATCCAGACAAACCCCCCCCATCTTCCCCCACGGCTTTGCTCGTGTCCACCCTCAGGCTGTGGGGGTTGCTCTGGGAGGGCGTGGGGATGAACGGAGCAAAATCTGTCCCACCTGAAAGCCCAGGGGTTCTGTTCTGTAACCCCCACCACCATAACCCTGTTCAGATCCACTGGAATTGGCCGCGTAAGTGATAATCGAGACTACTAAGCGCTTAATAATTATATCTTTGGATTTCAATCAATCTTCACTTGGAAAGTTATCTATAGAAAAAAACCCTGCTCCAATAGCTACATAATAAAGTTATAGATTTTTCTTCCCAATGGGCTAAATCTTATTTGCTGTTATAATAGTGTGACATTTTGATGTTCCAAACACATAAAAGAATTCTGGACCCACAAGCGCATTTCATCTATGAGATCGAATGATCCATTATACTCCCATCACATTTACTCAGCAGTAGAATTTTATGCTGCTTTTACAGATCAAAACCCAAAAGGGTTTAACAAAGCAAAATAAACACCAAATAGGAAGCTGATATTAGGAACTACCATTAAAAAATAAATAACTGTCAAATTTGGATGGAAATTGTACAAGGTTCCTCTAAAAGCAAGGAGACGATTTTTAAATTCTGTTCTTTAAGTACAGAAAAAACTAAATGGACCATGACCGTATTTAATTCTCAAATGCAAATGCATTCTCATTCACTTTGGCCTCCACTAAAAGCCACCTTATGACACAATTGGAAAAGGTGGTTTTATTTTAACAGGAAAAATTTAGGGGACACATTATTTTCTCCCTCTTTCTCCAGCTTTGTCATGTGCATAAACATGCTTTTCCAAGCTCTGAGGAGAGTCTCTCTTTATCACTCCTGATTTTGCAAAGAGCATCACTGCAGAGAAATACCAGCAAAGGAAGACTGTGTGGCCAACACGTTCAGAGTATCAAACATGCAGAGTATCAAACACACTCTGCCCTTCCCAAAATCAACTCTGCAGCTCATGCTGAGTGTGTGTCGTAGACCCCTGGGCAACCAGCCCCCACAGAGGACAGGAATTCACAACTTTCTGTCAAAATATGACGACAACAATATTCACCATGGAAATCTGTTAAGTACTACCAGGGCAAGAGGAAACGGCCTCAAGTTGTACCAGGGGAGGTTTAGGATGGATACTGGGAAAAATTTCTTCACCAAAAGGGTTGTGAAGCCTTGGAAGAGGCTGCCCAGGGCAGTGGTGGAGTTGCCATCCGTGGAGTTGTCTAAAAGCTGGGAGACGTGGTGCTGAGGGACATGGGCCAGTGGTGGGTTTGGCAGTGCTGGGTTGATGGTTGGACTCCATGAACGGAAAGGTCCCTTCCAACCTGGACAATTCTATGGTTCTATGATTACTGGAATGAGAGTGGTACTTTCTTACGTTATTATTACTAGAAGGATCACACATCATATCTATATTTGGCAGTCTCAGGAGTTTGTTCTTCTAATGGAAACATGCCTGCACTTAACTGCATAAAAATAACACAATATAACAGATATATGATCCTTTAACACAACAGGCTGCTTCTGATGTAATATTTTTCTTGTTTTTAATCACAAAGTTTAACAACAATTTAAAAAACCCAAATCCAACACTGTATGTAGCGGGCAGGTTTAGCTCCAAGTATGGAAGACCATTTAACTCCATTCTGAATTGGGCTGCTGGCTGGAGTCTCAGCTCCTGACCCTGAAATCTCTTAGATCACTCCTGGGGTATCGGCTTTTAGAGTTGAATTGTAGGAGATCTTTGATCAAGGGAGTTCTGATGCTAGAGAAAAAAACCCCACAATAATAATAGTTAAAAAATAAATACAAGCAATTGCTATCAGCCTCTACCCAGCAACGGAGGTAAGCTAAGGATAAAGAGTGAGACCATTTTTATGACTGCCATTAAGGAGCAAGGTTTTTTAGAGAACAAATCCATACTTTGGAAAGCTGAAAGCACCATTCAACTTCTGATCAGTTCCCCCTTGCCCTGCAGCGTGTGTATTTCTGACCTGAGCCGTAGGGCTGCTCGGGGAGCTCGCTGCTGCTCAGGCACAATCTCCCGCGCTCGTTCCACCCTCTGATCTCCCTGCCTGCTAACGCGCCGCTTGGTGGGACAGTCTCAGCAGGACCGACTCCGGCTGCTCTCCGCGCTGCACACCACGCACCAGTGCACTGAACATCTTCTGTCATTGAGATTTTACAGAAGTTATTAGCACATCTCCTTGTGAGAATACGACTGAACTTTCCCGAGACGAAATGAGTGCTGTAGCTCACTGTTTGCCTTCCAGAGGCCCCACTGTAGGGCATCTACTGTACATAAATAAACATTCAGATTTTAAATGTAAGAAGTCCGTTTAGTGTGGCTTAAAATTTAAACATCTACATTTCCCCGTTACAGAATCTTTGAGTGTGAAATTGAAAAGTAAATTTTAATATTCTTAAGTCAGTGAAGTTCATCCAACAATTTGCTAGATTGCGAAGAATCTTACTTAAATGCATAATCCTACAGAATAAACAGAGAACTAAATTTCCATCGCCTGTACTTGCCTAGATGGTTGGTTTAGATTTCATTACCAGTGTTAGAGAAGAAAATAACAGGCAGCAATATTTACTGACTTTGTCAGATTTCTATAGGGGGATCTGTCCTGAAGGACACCCAGACCACCAGGCCCAGTCAGCATGGGCTCATGGAAGGCAGGTCCTGCTTGACAAACCTGGTCTCCTTCTGTGACCCGCTTGGTTGATGAGGTAAAGGCTGTGGATGTTGTCTACCTGGGCTTTAGTAAGGCCTTTGGCAGTGTTTCCCACAGTGTTCTCCTGGAGAAACTGGCTGCCCATGGCTCGGATGAGGGTGTGCTTTGCTTGGAGCAAAACTGGCTGGAGGCTGGGCCCAGAGAGTGGTGGTGAATGAGTGAAATCCAGTTGGTGGCCAGTCACAGTGGTGTTCCCCAGGGCTTGGTATGGTCTGGAGGAGGTAATCAAGTGCACCCTCAGCAAGTTTGCAGAGGACACCGAGTTGGGCAGGAGTGTTGACCTGCTGGAGGGTAGGAAGGCTCTACAGAGGGATCTGGACAGGTTGGGTGGATGGGCCAAGGCCAATGTGTGAGGTTCAACTGGAACAAGTTTCCCAGAGAGGCTGTGGCGTCTCCATCTGTGAAGATACTCAAAACCTGACTGGACATGGTCCTAGGCAACCTGGTCTAGTTTACCCTGCTTGAGCAGAAGCATTGGATGAGATGATCTCCAGGGGTGCCTTCCAACCTCAACCAATCTGGGATTCTATAACCATACCTTGTCTACAATAACGGGATACAGGAATGAAGGACAGGATCAGATTTGAGTTAAATGCTTGTTCAAACAAGTCACTCTGCAGGGACCAGGCCTATCCGTGCTGCAGACTTGGCAAATTTAGGCAAATATGTCCCCAGGCTGTTTCTGTACAGACTTCTATGACATCTTACTGACATTTTGCAATCTTTTTTTCTGGTAGGAAATGAATTTTGATACCAAAGGCTCTTGGAACAATAACAGTATGGCTGTTTCTTGGTTATTTCAATGGTAATCTGTCAACAGCAGGGTTTATGAGCCTGATAAATGTGCGTTTATGCAGAATAGGGAAAAAGGCCACATTTGCATTGAAATTCAATTTTTAATTGTCCTTATTCTTTATTGATGCTTGGTGAATTGGATCTATAAAGAACCATTTTTAAGCAGAATGAGATTTGACAAATAGTATAGCTGTGTAAACAATTTCAGTAATTATAGCAGCAATCATTCTCTCTTCTATCTCTCAGTAGCTTTAAAAAAGGGATAAAGAAAGCGACAAGAGACCAGCCTGAGAAACCCCGTGGAGATCCCAGCAGGATGACAGTCGGAGAAGACAGATGTCAAAAAACTACGCAACGTAGGTTTAGCACAATGAGATAAACATTGTCCCTATCCCGAGTTTCAAGGAAGAAAACCTTTCTTACTACGGGAAATCAATAGCCCCAAATTAATTAAACACAAAGGAAAGACGTCACCCCCAGAAAAACTTTAAACGAGAACATACAAAGTTGCGCAGCCACAAGATAGCGTGCAGCACCCCGTTATTTATAAACCACTAGAAATCAGACGGGAGTTATTCTCTCTTCAGGCTCTGTTAGAAAAATCAATCACTGCTCGGGATGATAATGAGGGGACACCGGCAGCCACAGGTGAGCTCCTCAGAGGAGTTTTGCTGCCTTCTCTAGGGGCCTGGTTACACAGCAGGTCTTTTAACCTGAAATTATTGAGGTTTTGGGTGCAGGAGGAGAGGAAATACATTCTAGCCGCTGAGAGAGCAATCTCAGGAAATGCAGGTATACCGCAAACAAGTGTACGAGGGAGATCAGATTATGACAATATTTCTTTCTAGACCTAAATCTCACTAATCATCTGGTATCCAAAGTGTAATAACTCTGTCCCGACAAGAGCACCACTTGCCAGTGTCTCATTTCCCACTAAGCACAAGGGGGTCCGTGGGAGGATTGTCACCCCCCGACCGTGGGAAGCAGAGTCCCCAGCACATCAGGGAGCTCCCCTTGGAAGAGAAAGCGCCGAAACCACTTAGAGAGACGACAAAATGGCAACCCCTTACTTCAGGTGCATAAGTACAATGCAGGAGACACATAGAGAAAAAGGTAGACAATAAAACAATAAAATGAATCTTGCAAGTACGAAAGAAGCCTGTGAGTTCAGAAACAAAAAATTATAGCTTTAACAGATGAACAGCGACAGAAAAAGGTATCGTTATGACTAAAAAAGGAAATGTTAATATTCTGGAGAACACGCTACTGGTGAGAAGCTAAACTAATTTACATATTTCTTGGTCCTCCAGCTTTTTGTTTTTCTGAAACTCAGGAATACTTAGGAAAAGCAAACAGAAATATTTCCATTATGGGTCCATTAAGAAGATTGAGGGAGCTGCTAGACATGGAGAACAGTACATCTTACCTAGATAATCAAACCTGAATAACTCAATTAATTCTTAAATCACAGCTAAAGCAGTTTTCTTACTTTATTTTCCCTCTGCTCATACTCTTGAACAAAATACTGAAAGTCGGGTAGGTGGCATTGCAAAGAAGGGATATGTAACAAGGCGTGTGGTCCTCTGTGGAGAAGAGCTGGGTTGGAGGACCCTGCCCAGGAGAGTTCACCGTGTTTAAAGCTGATCTGAGTGGAGCAGGGGCTACACTGGCTTTTGTGGCCACCAGCCCTGGCAGAAGGTTGCCCCTCTGGGTATTCCCAGGGCACAGAAGGGAAGCGAATGGGATGAAAAGGAACATGGGATCCTCAGGCAGGGTTTGACCAAGACTCAGATCTGGAAGCACTGACCAGAATCAGAGCAAATACAGCACAAACTCTGCAGGTCATGGCCAAGATGAAAAGGCCAGGAGAGGCTAATCAGGCTCACTGTGCTCCTCGTCTGACTAACCGAGCCATCAGCACCCCCAGCGGGGCAAAGAGAGGTATTTTGCAGGCACCAGAGCACAGGCTGTGATTTTGGAAGGGACTTCCAGGAAGACCAGCTCGAGAACCAGAGGTGATCCATTGGCACAGCACATCCTCACCCAAAGGAATGGTTTAGCTCCTGGTGGGACACACCACCAAGCAAAGCGTACTGCTTCACAAGCACAGAAAGACCTAAAAGACTCCTTAGTGTCAGCCAGCTGACAACTCGGCTGCCTTTGTATGTGCTGGGGACCGATTTTTTCCATTTCTAAACTCAGCGCAGCAGCCTCACGCCCACCTCCTGGGCCACCAGCTTCCCGGGAGAGAGGTCCCAAGGTCCCACCACTGCCCCAGTCCATCGTCTGGTCCCCATCACTGCCCACTCCATCGTCCCCAGGAGCCACCTGGAGAACTGGTGTCACCTAAACCCCTGGTGTTACCTACACCCCTTCTGCATACACAGCTCACTTTTATACAGCAATATTATTATTAACTACCTGTCCGGATTAGCAGTGAAGATGTGTTTAATTAGGCCATGCAAGTATGGACTACCGCACGCCTGAAATATAATTAATCTCTTAAAACCTTGGAGAGCTGATGTATAGGGTGGTCTAGTGGCAGAAAATAAAACTTAATGAAGCACAGTTAAGCATATGAGAATGCTAATATTACCAGAGAATAACAAACAGATTGTAATATTAACAACATGAGTCTAATTACTATGATTTTGCATTTTTAATACCAATCAGAAATTGCATTCTAGTCCTCCCCTTGTAGCATAAATAACTGGATTTAATGACGTAGCTTTCATTTTGAGGGATGAAGAACTGTGATCCTTATTCACGCCCACGTTTCATTTCTCACCACCTCATTATATTTGCCCAGTTCCCTACAACGCCTTCTCTCCTCCCTCCAAACCCTACAACGTACTGTGCATCCGACCATCGTGTAAAGACACGATGAACACAACTGTCTTTCTCTCCAGTTCTCAGGGATGAGTCCTGGGCTGTTTTCCACAAATAAAAATACTTCAGGGAACTGGAAGCGGGCTGGAGAGACAGCCTGGCTGGTTGGTCTCTGCTCACACGTCCATAGCAGATGCTCTTCATCCTTAGGACCACCTGCTGGAGCCAGCCTGGCACCCTCAAATTTCCCCACCTTTTGCCCCTTCAACTACTTCTGGCAGCCTGCTCTAAAGCCATTTTTTTCACTTTTCCTCTGCTTTGAGTAGGTTGTGGCTGTAACATCAGATTGTATCAACTTTTCTGAAGTAAATGCTGCTGCTGGCCAGCCTTCTGGGAAATAATAATAATAAAAAATCTATAGAAGCAGGACAGAGCAAATCAAATCGGGATTGAAGTTGCAGAAAAGGAGAGTGTTTTACTCAGACATAATACACAAAATCGCTGCTTGTAAACTATGGGAGAAACTGTACCTCAGCAACCCAATAAATAGACTTCCTACATTATGGAGATACTCCAGGGAATAAGACTATTAAGGAAGGCAAAACTACTCATGGGAACCTCTGAGTTTATCAGAGGGGTTGCTTCTCCACATTCTCAAAATATCCCATTTAGAGCAAGAGGATTAACTCAAAGACCATACCACTGAAGCAAGCAGAAATATCTAGGATCAATAGGAGCTCAGTATTATGAATTAACAGGTAATATTGAATTACTACAACAAAATACAACACTTTTTCTTGTGTTACATAACAGATACCAAGTAATTTCACCAGGTATATTACTCTACCTCCATGAAAACATCTTGTGCTGCCAATTAGGAAATGAAGCAGAGAAAACCATTGAGCAGACTTGACATTTCAGAGGTCCTTGCACATCTAGGCTTTAGAGAATCTTATGTTCTGCAGTTCTTGTTGGTTTTGGATAACTTGGCAACATCCGTTCCTGGGGAATTGTAATTAAGCACACTCCTATCGGTCTGCTGTGAAAAACTGAGAAAATAATCACTATACTCTGGAACATTTGTTCCATTGAGAAATTCCTACTGTGTCACTTCAGGATTTATTGCTTTTGAACACTTCTTTTCTCTCAGTTTTTATGTATGTCATTAGATTTGCAATTCTGGCATTACTGTGGTTATTGACAGCATCTTAAATACTGCAGCTGCTGTTGCGTCACGACCATGTCTACATTATAAGCATTACGAGGCATATTTCCTCCCCTCCCCAACAAACACTGAAATTTCATGTCAAGGATCCTCAAAACACTCTCTTTTTCCTTCTGATTCAACACTGCCTCTGGCAATAGTTACTGGCAGGAGCTGACCTTGAAGGAAGCAGGTACCACGCTCCCTCTGTGACACCACACAGCTTAGACTGGGGCTGGCAAGTTATCTCCAGCAATTTTTTTCCTCCTTCAGCTCATTTTTACCTACTTAAGGGTATCTAAAAATACAGACAAAGTCCAGCTTCACACAGGGTTTGAAGATTATTGGCAGCACAGAGCACCTTCCTCTGAGGCCGGTTCCAGTAACCGCAGTTCCCCTGGTTAAGCGGGGCTGCCTGTGGAAGGCTGAGGTGGAAAACCAAACAAGGGCGATTCCACAAGAAATTCAGGCTAAATAATCAGTCATGCAAATGCTGAAATGATTTTGCAGGGTCACACCACTGAGGAGCCACCTGACTTCCAGACGCCTTTGGTTATGGACGTCTGCACTGCACCCGCGGGAACAGAGCTGCTTCTTCATTTCAAGAAAACACTGTGAGCTTTTCCACCCCATAACGAAGCTCCACGCGTTCCTGCACGGGGCATTATGATACACTATTCTCCACCACAGGAACATCATTGGCAATGAGAACACAATGATTTATTTGTGCTACTTGTTAAAGGACTCAACAAAACAGAATTTATCGGTATTACCATATTTGTCTAATTCCAGCTGAATTCTTAGCCTTCTCAAGCCATGCAAATCACAAGGCGAAAAAAGTTCCTTTGTCTTCCTTCCTGCACAGGTTCAGGTATTTAAATACATCATTTTGGGAATCTGCATAACTACCAGGAAAATGTAGCCCTGCAATGTTTCTGTATTAAAAAAATAATCATGCAAGGACTCTGCTCCTTCAGGTAAAAGGGCTTGCTCACCTCAAAAACTGATGGCTTGGATAGTATGAATGAATAAATGCTCGAATGTTGGCACGGCATTTTCAATTAACGTACTTAATTATTAAAAGTACTTTTGTATCCCTTGACAATTTTTTATCCCTTGAAAGCCACTGACACTGTAAAGGCCTGATCCACCACCTGGGAGATACTTGGCATCCTCTTCACTGGAAGCTTTAATTTCAGAAGATTCTGTCTGTGGCTCTGGGCAATTCAGACTGTGTTTCATGAATATCGGGGTGGGATTTAAAAGACAGAACTATTTATTAAAAAAAAAAAAAAAGGCTAAGTAATTTGCTACATTAAGGCTTGCCATGGAGGCCACCTGCGGCGAGAGCCGAGGGATGGCAGAGCCCCGGGACCCAGCGCGGGGGGAGCAGGACCCGGCCTCCACCCGAAGCAGCACACGAGCCTTTGAAATATTTGCCAATTAGCAGTTTCTAAAATCACCTCCTGATGAAAAGGAGAAGGCAGAATACTTTTAAACTCGTGGATTTACAGCCTCTGATTTAAGCAGAGGTGCCAGACGTGAGGAGGAGCGTGGAAGGAAGGAGATCTCCCTTTGTCTGGTGCTCATGGAGGGTGAGGAACCGCACTGCCGAGGGATGCAGGGGCAGGGAAGCAGCCGAGCAGCATCCTCTGCTCTTCATATCACCCTCTGCATTCACCACAGTCAAAAAAACAGAGGATACGAGAGGGGGAATTCATAATTAATGTTCCAGTACGTTATTTCTTCAAACTCAGCTAAATAAATTCTTGAATATAAAATGTCAGCATGAAAAATTGGGAATTATAGTTTAACCTGCCACTGAATTTTTGGGAGTCTTTTCACAAAGAAGCGACAGTTGAAGAATCTACAATCTTTTCAGAAGGAAAATTTGAATTGGAGTATTCCCCGTGAAAAACTTGCAAGCTGCCAGAAGTGTACCAGGGTTAAACTCCTGATGACACTAATTGTCAGCTGCAAGAAGGAAGGAGCAAGGGGACGGTGGGTGTTTGCTTTTGGTTCAGGGATAAGTGAATTAGTCGCGCTTTTCTTTCCTCCCTTAATTAGTGGAACAGTTCATTTTGGATTTTGATTTCATTTGGGTTCAGAATGATTTCACGGATACTGAGTAACTTCAGGACATCCCATCTCAGTGGCAATTTGTAGATCCTGGGTGCTACGGTGCTTTTTGTTAAGAAAGCAGCAGTACCTGCCTCTCTAGAGTCCTGGGAAGCCCCACGGTGCGCGTCAGCTGCCCTCAGGGCGCAGACACCCCTCCCAGAGCCGCCGTCACCCGGGAATCTCCCTAGCACCCGGCAGAGGGAAGCGGTTCCGAGGGAGCCGCCAGGACCTGCTTTAGCTGAACGTAGAGAAGTGGCCTTTTCCTCCCCCCCGAGCGGCTTTATACGGAGCCTAGGAGTCAGGAACACAGGGTGTCGGGGTGGCTGCACTGGGGCCGGCACAACAGACAGCATTAGCTGGTAACGATGCAGCTATTTCTCTTTTTTTTCTTTCTTTCTTTTCTACTGAAGTTACAGGAAAGGCTGAAGAACCTCCCTTAGAAGACCAGCTTTTCTCTTTCCTCCCTCACCCCGAGGAGCCTGGGCGCCTGGAATCCCACAGGGCCAGGGAGTAGGTTCCAAGAGCCCGATCCCACACGCCTGAGAGCTGGAGAGGACCTTACTGAAAGGGACCACAGCTGGAGTTAACCCCCGGGGCGATACTGAACTACACGGGTGATACTCATTCGTACAAAGTGGGAATTTAACTCATGGTGTGATGTCCTTCACGCCATGTCCACGGGTCCCGCCTGGCAGCACTCCCCTCCACCTCGGAAGCCAAAACTATTTTGTTCAAACTAGTCTGCAAGATGCAGAATGGGCTCAAAACCTCAACACTGACAGTTCATAAAATAATTTAAACCAAAAAATATTCAACAAGAATTAAAAACTATAGAATTGCTTACACACACACCCCCGTCCCCAGATGACGTTCTGTCTACTCAATGCAGATATGGGTTTGGTTTAAGGTCCGGCACAAAGCGGGGAATGAAGAGCTGCTGGGGATGAGTCAGGTCTCTGCAAATCTTAAGGGAGAGCGAAGAGATAGTTCTGTGAAGAAAAGGTCTGCTTCTAAGTGAGGGCTGAAGCACAACGGACATCAAAATAACAGAGAAAAGAACATTCTCTAAACACGGCAGGGAAGCGGGAACGGGGAGAGCAAGGAAAGATGTACAATTTACAGAGGTTAGCGGAAAGCAAAGTCTGTCCCGCTGGAAATTACAGAGCAGTAAGACCTTTCGGAAAATAAATGTGTGGGGTATTTTTAAACGTGTTTTTCCTCTTAAAATGCCTTGTCCATTGTTAATATAAACACTATTATTTCAAAAGGCTCATCTGATCATTATGCTCATGACCACGGCCAAGGAAAGAACCCCAAGCACTGAGGTTTGTCAGACCTGCTGAAGAAAAATCCTTGCTACATGACGGTACCGTCTCCGAATAAAAATGTTACATGAGAAATCAAGATCAGTGTCTAAAAACCTCTGCAGAAGCACTCAGAGACATGCGGGAGGAGACCAAAGCACAGCTCAACCCAGAGCTGGGAAATCACACATTGCAAGAAGAAAAATCTTGTAAGAAAACCTAAAGATCTAGTACTGGTGAACACCTCCAAAAATTCAAAGATATCTGTTGTAGATATCTGGGATGGAAATGTCATTGTTACTGTATTCCATATCGAAATATTTACTGTTTTGATTTCATAAGGCACAAGTTATGACTCCCTACCCACCGGTATCTTTCTAAACCCCCCCAAGAGCTGAGAAGGCCATTGCAGATGGGAAGAGAGAAGAGGGGGAGCAGCTCAGCTCCCAGGTCCCTAGCTGTCTTCCAGAGACAGCTCCTGGTGATGGTCTCCACTGACGGTCTCTGGGGAGTTCTCATCCCGCCACGGGGCCGGCGTCAGCCTGGCACAGCCACTTCTGCCCAGCCCTGCAGCGCTTGGCTGGGAGGGAGAACGCTTTGCCAAGGGTGATTACAACCAGGAGCCCCGCTAGGAGAGACTTAGAACCCTGACTGAAATATAATGGACTCTCTAAGAAATTATCAAGGTCCTGCAGCTCCTCCAATCTACCCAGGACTGGTAACGCCGAGTGCCTCCACCAACACCTGAAGAGGGTCGGGCTTAGCTTGTCCCGCAGACTGGGAGAGGGCTGGCCACATACACCCTTTGCTATCCACCAGATTTCTTTTTATCAGAGCAAATATGCAGAGATTCATCTCCTTTTTCCTTCTGAAGTTCTGCAGCAAAACACTTTAAAACGCCAATACTTAGCTCTGCGAAAGCATCACCTTTGTCGCTCTCCAGTCTTTGCCTGACTGATTTGCTTCACTATGGTAAAAAATACACTCAATTCTACCTTTTTAACTGTATTTGGGTTGTTTTACGGGGGCAGCCACACGTGGTGCACAGAGATGGACAAATCCTGGTCCTGACAGGACGTGTGAGACCCTAAGGCTCATTAATCTTCTCGCTCCTGACCGCCCCGTTTCCAACAGCGAGTCCTCCCTAGACTGCTGGAGAGCCTATTGAAGTGGGTAGTATAAAAGTAACATATCTTTGACACACTCAGTTCATTTTGTACATTATTTATGATTGCAATGTTCTTTTCTATTATCTCTTCTACTCAGTAAGTAAATACTGGAAAACTATTATTAAAATAAAAACTTTCCTCTGATGCGATTCAGCACTATATAGCTGGAAGAGCCTCATTTTTAGGATCTGAGACATATTCTAATTTTAACACCATAAAAATTTAACTTTGTAAAGACCAAAGAAAAAAGGAACTTCAAAACAATATTTCACAAAACGGTCGGAACATTACTAATTTTTACTCTTCTAATCTGCAAACTTATGAGATATGTATCAAGTCAGTTCTCGGGAACCCCTGAGAAAAGAGCCACGGAGGGGAACTGTGGGTAATGGGAACAATGACACTGGCACAAAAAACTCCTTTGCCTTTCAAAAGGAAGATCAAAAGAAAACATTAATCAAAATAAAAAGTTTTTTTTTCTGCTCTTTTATAATAGCATGATCCAGGGCTTCAGTTAGTTCATTATTTTCATCGAAGGTTAAGATAGCTCATGAATACTAGAATTCCATACAGTTATTCTGAACTAATTTAAATTTCTTTTTAATTTCCCCCCCTGTGATATTAGAGAATGTATGCTGCTGACTATTAGCTTTCTAATCAGAATGAAAAATAGTAGGAATAAAAACTTATTTTACATCTGTACATGAGTAAGTATATATGAACTGTCACGGGAAAGTAAGAAAAAAAGTAAAAAAAAAAAAGCTCAAAAAATGTGATTCTTTGCTCAAGAAATGATCCCGACCGTACAGGTGAGTCAAAGGACGAGGAACTGAAAATTTTTGACCCTTCTACTGGCTATGTTACAAAATGCCTCTCTTGGTAATCCACCACATTCTGGATTTCACAGGCTGTCTAGCTATTAGCAGCAAAAGGTATCACACTAATGCATACTGGGCCTGAGACATTACTGCCAAAAAGTGGCCAGTATGTGCTCAAGAGGAAATTGTAGCATTACTTACTAATAATGTTTCTCAACATTTCCTTGTTAGAAGACTGTTTTCTGCATGTGAACCTTACCAAAACGTAATGATCTGTACTGAAATTTTCCATGTCATGGACTTTCATATTTTTTTTTATCATCAGAGTAACTTCAGAAAATAATTCAACAGCTTATGACTAACTAGAAAAAAAGCTATTATTTCTTTGAGAAAAACAATTCTCAGCATCTTTGCTTTGGAATGAAAAAAAAAAGGAAAAAATCCCCTGCTTCACAGCAGAATTGGAGTTTGACAGATGTGGGTGAGGCTGGTGTCAGAGGTTTCTTTTCTGCCATTCCTACGGCAGCGTTTTTAACGTAGTTTGTGCCTCCTCCCTAGAGATGGAGATTTTAGTAGCTCGATTCTTTGGAGCTTCCCTTCCTCTCTTTTCACTTGATACTCCTTGTGATTGCAGCTGTAGTGAATATTCCCCGAATCCCTTCTCAAGACCAGCGTTTTACAAACCCAGCCTGCAGCAGGCTGCACGGTCCCGTTATCCGGCTCGTGAAACAAAGACTGACCTTTGCATTCACCCCGAGAGGAGGCCACGGGCGGGTGACGGCAGCGTCACCTCCCCAGGATGGCAGCTCATCCTCCACAGCTTCTGCGGTGAAGACTCCAGGTACCAGAGGGACCCCGCTGGAGCAGGGAGTTTGCAGGGTGCCAGGCAGAAGGTGCTGCCCTTCCCTCACGTATCCATCACCGTGGTCTCCAGGCCCTCCACTCCCAGGCCACCACCTCAGAAGGAGGGCAGCCACAGCTGTATATACCTACGCCTGCAGATTTATCGCCCCACCACTCAGAAAACCCCTCTCTGTGCACACGCGCTTAAACCAAGAAAGAGAACCTGAACAGGAGAAGAGAGAGGGGGAACAGACAAATCACCCTCCAAGCAGCCGAAAGCCAATTTTGATTGATGTGAGCAAACTTACAGTAAAGGTAACACCGCCATGGAAAACCTGCACCTACCTTTATTTCAGATACTGGCAACACAAAATATAATGTTATATTTGAAGGTTGTTTTTTTTTTTTCTTATTTTAAGTACGCCTTTATAAAATAATAGAACCTAAGCTTTTAAACTCTTCTAAGGAAATGCTTCCTTTTCCTCCTGCTTTTGCACGTGCCCGTGACAGTGCAGGGCCACCTCTGAGCACTATTAGTATCAGCTCTTCATAATCCTTGCCACTTTTTCAGCCCCCGACCCTGCCGAGAGCGCAGCAGGCTCACAGGGCGGTGGGGTGAGCAGCCACAGCAGGTCCCTCACCGAGAGCACCGCGAGTGACTGTTCGCAGAGCTGTGATCTCCGAGAACCCCCCGGCAGAGCATCCGTCCCCCACCAGCCCCTCTGCCACCACCACCACCACCACCACCACCCCCACCCGGGCTCCTGGTGACACACGGCAGCCACACACATCTGCCTCTGCGAAACCAACCCCTCCGCTCCAACTCCTCACTGCTTGGCTGCAAACCACCAAAGTAACGGTGGCTTCGTGCATTCCTCACGTATGTTGTTATTCTATGCGTTCAGCACCCTTGGGGGTGCAGAAAATACTTACTTAAATTCCTAGGAGCTTTATAATAAGAGTAATTCAAGCATTTCAAATGAATTCATGTGTGTAGCTGATAGTGAGTCATATTAGTGAAATTAATAAGCCTAAACTAGGACTTTTTATGTTACGCTGAATGTGAATTTGCATAATTCATGTTCAGACACTCAGTTGCAATTTGCACTTTGAAAAAATAATAAACAGTAAGTTAATCATGTAATTTTAGAACAAACCGAAAAGAAAAACTGCAATTTACAGACAAAAGTGAATATTATAGCAGTACAAAAAGACACGAATTGGCAACTTCAGTAAAATTAATTTTTACTGGAGTGAGGAAGATGACAATTTTTCAGGAACTGAATTGCGCTGTACACGGGTTACAAACCCCAGCGACGCTGGACGTTTGAAATCATTTTATCTCCCAGCAAAGCACGATTTCCACAAAGGATGAAGGTCAAAAGGTAACGAACACAACATTAATTCTGAGGTTCCACTGAGACCATCTCTCTATTTCCAAACTCTCCCTCACATCGGCCTCAAGAGGCACTGGATTCTGAGATGGCAAGAGGGGAATTCAGGCAGCTGGCAGGGATTTTGGCCCAAATAACCAAATGCTCTCCTGCTCCAGCCCTTGCTGGGATGATGCCCGTGGAGGGACACTCACAAGAGAAGATGTGAGAACCTTTGGAACACAGATGCACCACCTAACAGCCGAGACACACGCAAAGGAAATCAGCGAAAAATGTCTCTCTTTTGCGTCCCATTCTAAAGCCCGCTGTCTTTCTCACAAGAAATAACATCATGGAAAATCTAACATATTCTTGTAAAGGCTCCCCATGCCGTTGTGGAGAACACGTAGAAGCCCTTCTCTTCAAAGGGTTTCTAAAAGCTCCTCTCCCTGTGGAACTCCAAGAAGCTGCTTTCCACAAGAGTAAGGTCTAACTCATGCCTTTACCTTCGCATAAAACATGAGTTTACGTTTACCAAAATATAAGGTACTACTCTGAGACAGACTGACACACTATCCCCCCACCCCAAACAGAGCGGAGGGCGATACCTAATCAATACTATGGAAAGAAAAAAACCCAAAATAACCCACAAACCCACCCCACACTTTATACTGAGATTGGCAAACTCCTCATTGAAGCAGAAAAACGTTAATGAATTTTTATGCCCAAGTGTTACTTTCCTTTTTTGACACGATGCGAAGGAGCCAAGAAGTCCATCTCAGTCCCAAGAGTCACCTTGCTGTGTCATTAATCCACCTCAGACCAGAAGTTCCTAAAACTGCCTTTTCAGCGAGTATCGAAACGCCATTAACCACGAGTACCCTAAGCAAATGGAAATCTAAATCTAATTTTCTAGCAGGCTCCATTTGTAGAATAGAATTTACCACGTTACATTAAGTTACCTTCCTGCTTTAAAAATGACACCGCTCATAAAGAAAAGGTCTAGAGATTCTATTGCGTGGCCTTTCGGCTCATTTATATTTTCTAGATAGCATCTGACATCACCATGTCACCGGGTGCCAAAGCTGGGAAATCACAGTGAGAGAAAGCACGGAGAGAAGTGACGTTTGCAGCACATTCCAGAGCACAGGCTGGGACCCGCAGCCCAGGAGATGGCCAAGGGATGGGGCAGCTCCCACGAGGAAAGGCTGAGACCTGGGTCACACCCACACTCATGAAACCAGATTTCACACCATCTAGAGACAATCATTATATTCTCAGGTATGTTAAAGGAATAGCAATCAAATCACAGACAATAAAGGAATTTCTGTGTCTAAGCCTGTCATCCTAAACTGGTCAAAACCCTCTGACTTAGGCTAGTGAGGCGGTTTATTTTTAGGAAAATATGAGTGGTTTGGGAAAAAAATTGTTTATTTGTTTTGAAATATTTTTAGTCTATTGTTGGAACAAAAGGGGATTTAGATCCTCTTGTATTAACCACATCTCCCTTGAAGAACCAGAACTTCCAAGCTCCTGCTACTTCATGTGTGAAATCTGTAACTTCCCCTGTACTGGACACCACCCCTTTGCTCTTTCATACCCACCTAATAACAGTAATTAAGCACTGATTCTTGACAGTACTTTCTGAATTAATGCAATTAAGTGTGAGTCTAAAACTCCAGTCACACAGACACAATACAATTGCCTCCTTATGAAACGGTAATGAATAAAAATCAAACAGCGGGAATTCCACTGGAAACAATGAACAGCAGCAATCGACTTCATCTCACATTACACTGACTGCTTCCTATAATTTCATTTCATTTCTACATAAAATAGAGGATTCTATTGTCTGCTCTGCTGCCATTTCTCTTGATTTTTGAAATATATTTAATTATACGAGGTCACATCTGAAGAGATAAAGCTCTCTGGAGAGAAAGAAATTGAACTTTTCCATATCGGATCACTTCTCTCTCCAGAAATGAATTCTTTATTACCCCAAAATTACATGGTATTATCCTGAAATGACATGATATGTCTTATTTCTCATCTAGCACATTCCTGGAATTAGGCTGGAGTATAAAAGAAAACTAATGGTTGTGAGAATTGGCTGCTCCAAAGGCTTCCCTCTTTCATTCCTCACCCCGGGTAATGGGCAGCCGCAGCGGGGGCGCGGGGAGAAACCCCGCGTTTGGGGACGGGAGTTACGGCCTCTCCTTCATGGTGCCGCCTGAAAATCCACCGCAAATTGTAACAGCTGCTAGGGATGTCTCAAACCTGCCAAAGGGCTGTTTGTGCTAAAAGATTATTTACCGCCCCCCTCCTCAAATTCTAAATTTGGAGTTCTTCAGGCCTTCAAAAGCCCAAAAGGAGCATCTGCAATGGGGTGGCACAAATGGAAAGAGAGTAGTTGATGGGAAGGAAAATGGCACTGAAGATAAAGAGAGGTTCAGGAATTTCTGAACCTTCCTTTTTATCCACACACTGCCCATGTCTGAAAGACACAGACACAGTTCATTGCTAGATATTTTAGTTACTAGTGCATTTCATAATATGCTATACTTTTGGGATTGTATCTAATACCAACAAAATGCGTAAATATAATAAAACCTATTCCATTTTTTCTCTAGAATTTTTTTTTTTATCTACTTACTATGGTTTTATAAGGAATCAATTGTGTTACAAGGAATTTTATCATATTTTTTAATGACAATCATTTGAACTTTGGGGAAAAAAACCAATAATAACCTATACAGAACACAATTGCTTATGATTGCTGCCTGGGGGGAGGTTGTGCTGTCCAGGGGAGCTTCCACTGAGCCCAGAGCCACCTCCTGCCCCTTCAGGCTCTTGCAGCCCCTTAGCACAGCCTGCAGCGTTCTTCAGAAAGCACCTTTTGGGTCAACGTATTTTATATTATATATACGTTTTATATATATATATATATATATNATTTTATATTTAAAATTACCCATTAAGAAGGAGGGACAGCTGCAGCACAAATGCATCTGCAGGTCCCAGGTGCTACAGAAATCCTACTGAAAGCCCAAAGAAGAAGTGCAGGTAAGGGGAGAACAGCTTTTCCAGCCCAGGCACAAGACTGCAATGTTCTCCTTTCAAATTGCTCGTGCTTCCCAAAGATGTGCAGAGCTGGCAAAATCCAAAGGAAGTTTTATGAAAGCTGGAACTACAAAATTATCTGCCGGATAATTCCCAATAGCGGGCGCTGTCACAGCAGACAAACCCAGCACCTGCACTGCTAACATCTTCTACATGCATGGAACTCTAGCTTCACTTTATTTAAACTTTAATTAGACTTTAATAAATAGTTGGAAACCCTGTTTCCCTTAATATATTGTTAAAAAACCAGACTTCCCAAGTCTTAAAATAGAACAAGGGGTCTGCTCTGTGATCTGCCTTTGTTACAAAGCTCTCACAGCGTTGCGCTGTGCACAAGTTTGTGTTCAGATGCTTCATAATTTATTAGTTTCTCATTTCTATTCGCCTGTTTTGCAAAGCTAAGCAAAACAACAACAACAAAAAAAGAAAAAAGGAAGGAGCTGTAGGGATAATTAGAGGCTGCCGCCTTTGAACAGCTCCAGAGCCGTTTAGCAAATCTGAAAAGTTAAAATATACGCAATCCTAAAATCTGGGAACGGGTCAGAATTGTTTTCATTTCCAAGAGTAAACTATGATTCAAAGGAAAGTGAAAATGGTTTTGAAATCGCTTTTCATCTCTCTGTTTTTCTTTTAAATTTTATTATTATTACACTGTTGAAGGTTTTCAATGAAAGCGATGATTCTTCAACAGAAGAAATGACTGACTTTTCCAAAGGGGAAACATTTCAGTAAAAAATTACAAAGACTTTCTATATTATTTCCACAGCAGATATTATTTTCCTTCCCTCAGCTAACAATGTCAAAATTAAATTAGCAGCTTTGTCACAGAATCTGTAAATGCCCATCAAAAATACGATCCAAAAGATAAAGAGGAAACTCCTGAGGCAAGAACAGCCCCTCTGTTTTTATAATGATTAACGTGTTCTGTAGACAACTACAGCAGGAACTCCAAAGTAGCAATAAATAAATGACAACATCTAACCTTGGCATTGCGAAAATTATGTTTTAGTTTTTATTTAGGGTTACAAATTCTCAACAGTTTCTCACAACTAGTCTCAGACGCGCACATCAGAACAAGTACAGAGAACAAAACCAGAAAAAATACTGATGGAATAATTTATATTTCAATAAGTAGAAAGCGATTATGAAGTTTTATCTAGTGTTTCTTTCTAATTTTTTCTACTTCTCTTTTACGGGCTTTCAACACACCATGAGCTCAGCCTCCTTTATCTCCAGTCCTACTCCACTCCCTGGCAGATAATTTTGGTTTGGATTCTTTGAATTTGCCACGCCTGCCCCTCCAGCCGTACTGCTTTCCTGCTGTGTTATTCTGTTACACAGATCCCACACCAAAAGGAAAAATGACCAATACTTTTATTTCACAGAAGCAAAACATGTCCAACATTTCATGGAACTGGAAAGGGACCAGAGTTTTGAAGCCTAAATTGTCTACAATTCCTGTTGTGACCAAGAAAGGCAGAAAAAGGCAAGGAAAGACTGCAAAAACACATCATATGAATTTTTTTTTCTACCTTTTAAAGAACATATTAGTTTTTGATTACTTGAATAGTCAAAAATTCTATTTTTTATTATTTAATTAATCTCTTTTTACCAAGAAAAGAGAGACTCTAAACTGGACCTTAATTAACTTGGGATAAACCTGCAATAATTTGAGACGAATCTCCCGATTTCCATTGGTGAGCAGCAGAATCCAGCCCTCAATCATTAAATTTAAGAGTTCTCACAAAGAATTAATATGATGGTCACTCAACAGTAAATCTTCACCACGCCACCTCAATAACAGCGGGAAAACAAAAAAAAACCAAAACCGACAGGTTTCCATTAAGCTCAGTCCCTTTCACTGTCTTAAAACAGCACCGTCTGTTTCCCCCTAACTGTTCCCCTCCGCAGTCCCTAGGGCACACCAAAGGCATAACCGTGGCTCTGTGCTCTCCACTCAGCTCCCTTCCTAATGGGAAATCTTGGCCACTTTTTTAGAGTCAGCCCTCCAGCTGACATTAGCTGTACCTTGCCAGATGTCTAAGGTGGTATCAGCGAAGCACACTGAGAAGGAAAAAAAAATAAAAATCTTAAAATCCCTGAAGTATAATGTTATAACTCAAGAAGGACTACATCAGAATAAACTGCAGGCACTGTGCACGGGAGTAATTTCAGTCAGCACAGCTCCGTCTTTTAGTCAGCAAAACATCAGAGGGCATTTTTAAATCGCTATCTATTTTCCGCAGCCGGTTCATTTTTAATAGCTAAGAAATAACCAGGTTGTCTCCCTTCGAAGAAGCTGCCAACATGAGAGGCACAAAGGGATCCATCAGATCTCTGCCGGTAACAGCGCTGCGTTCCTCGGATAAGAATTCCCACTCCCGCCCCTTGAGAAAGAGTTACAGAACTTTTCAAAGCTTTGTAGAAATTTACTGAGCTAATTTACTGTTACTTCCCCTTTTAGCAACCTTGGATTTCTGGAATCGTCAGCAGATCTCAGGCCGCCGGGGCAGCTGGAAGCATTGCCTTTGTTGCCGGCTGGCATCCTCCCATCAGCAGAGCAGGAGCTTCCATAAGGATGACCTTGTAGATGGGGCAAGATTCACACGGGAGTCTGAAATTCCCCTCAAAAGGAAATGCACTATTTTTGTTCAATTTGCTCAGCATTTGTTCTAAAGACCCAGCTCGCAACACGCTCACTAATTTAGAAGCAGGGAACAGAGCAGTTGGCCGTTCTCTTTAGAACTCCTAATGACACCCAACATCAAAAGCATCTCCTGCTCCTGCCCCGCGCAGGAAACCTGGAGCGTGGTCCCACATGCCCCGGTCCCCGCAGGACACGAGTGGCGGGTTTGTGCTTACACCCACATACAGGCAGTTATTTTCACCCAAAAATTCTTCCAGCGTGCACAACAGAAAAAACAAGTAATGTACACATTTTTCTTTTGGGAAAAAAAGAAAAGAAAAGAAGCCATCCGTGTTGCAATCACAGAGAGCTGGCTGCTCTCTCTGAGTGACCGTGGCGAGAGGACAGGTCACCCCGTGCTCCTGCCCCTCACAAGCCCAGAGGGACTGCGCTTTTACAAGTTCTATGAATGAGTCCATTTCTATGGAACCAGGTGACTGAAAGGAAACGGCACATCCTTCTTAATACTACAGTGATTTAAGCTATTGACTACAGCTGTAACCACGGCACACACACAGCTCCCCTCTATGTTATGATTTCTTTCTGGTTTCTAGACTTGGAGCAGACCGCGATGTTGGAGTGAACAGAACCGGGTCACAAAGGCATCCCTGGGCACGGCTACGCTGCACCCAAAGGCCAGAACAGCCAGTAAATCCAAACAAAAGTCCATGATGCCCTTTGGAACCCGCTGGTCCTGCCAGACAGAGCATGGCCATTGCCACCGTCACCAAGAAGGAGGAACTGGAGGAAACAACAGCAAGAGCCGGAAGGAGGAGGACAGAGAGAGCAGCTCAAAGGAGAACGTAGAGACTTCCAGCAGAAACACGGGGCTGTGAGCCCCAGGGGAACCCTG
Source organism: Calidris pygmaea (assembly GCA_003697955.1). Taxonomy (NCBI): domain Eukaryota; kingdom Metazoa; phylum Chordata; class Aves; order Charadriiformes; family Scolopacidae; genus Calidris; species Calidris pygmaea. The sequence goes on along the minus strand of QJSC01028813.1, from coordinate 663,903 downwards.
CCAGAGATATCCCAGCCTCTACTGGTTTAGTGATGGGTTTTGTCAGTGTTGGGTTGATGGCTGGACTTGATGATCTGAAAGGTCCCTTCCAACCCAGACAATTCTGTGATTGCCCATTTCATAAATAAGGAAATTCCGCACTCAATATCCATGAAAAGCAGGAGAAGGAAAATTCTCAGGATGCTAAAAGAACGTACCCTATCTCTACTCCACCGTAGTGAATGCTCCTGGATGCTGGCCACTAGCTCCTGGACTGGAGCTGGAAGTTGTTGCAGGCATCAGAAGATGCCAAGTAGAAAACGTCCCAGCTTTGCAACCGACGCCAGCTCAGCTCTCAGGAGTCAAAACCAACGACTGCCACACCGCGGGAAACAGTCAAAAAGGCAACTCCTTTTCCAAACTCTTCCAAACACCATCACCAAGAGAGCAGCAGCTCCCGGCGGCAGCGGTGCCCGTGGACAACTCCAGCCCCTTCAGAGAAGGACACGGGGCTTGGAACAGCCAAGGCCAAGGGAGGGTTTAATCCCATTAAAGAGGGGCTCGAGCTCCGCTGTGTGGGTCAGGGTCAGCTCAGCCCAGGCGGCCCCTCTTCTTCCCCTTTCCTGCCTGGGCAACTTCCCACGCAAAAAAGCAGGGTAATATACATACTTCCAGTACAGTTTGAGATGCAAGCTGGCACAGCTACGCCCTGATTTCTGGTGTGGTTCTAGAACTCCTCTGATTGCCCGTAATTATTTAATTAATAATATAAAGCTTTCTATTCCCTTGGAGGATAAACTGCAGCTGTTTTTCTAAAGCCCGGGATATCAAACCCATCAACGTTATCAGAAGACACAGCTCCACACACACCGATCCTTTCCTCCCAGGAACAGCACTCCGCTGCTGCCTTTCTCCCTTCAATTTTGATTTCATTTAGGGGATTTTGGTGTCACCATCAAACCTGCAAACGCTTCAGCTGCACAGTTATGCTGAAGTCGGTCGGAACGCTTGCCTCTGAAGATTACTACCATAATTGAAAATTCGAGGGACCGAACTTCCAGACTTACCCAAAATACCTGGCAGGGAGTTGTGAACCAAAACAGCACCAGTGACAATGCTGGGCTTTCGTTTGGGGCTTTTTTTGTTATTTTGGGTTTGGTTTTGTTGTTTGTTTGTTTTTAAATAAAAGCTACACTCTGGTTTGTTTTCTTCTGCATAGTTCTCAGCAGTGTCCCCCAGCCAATGTATTCTTCAGCTCTAAAGTGCCCACTCAGGGGGTTTCCTCCCGCCTCTCTATTGCAATGAACCCAGAAAGGAAGGATTTCTATTATAATTAAGCAAAAGACACTTCTTCCCAGATCCAAATATCTGCATTCAGATATTTTTATTTCCTTTTCCAATGTGTTTTGCTTTTCAAGTGACCTGGGCCAGGAGACAGGGATTGGGAATCTGCAGGGCTCTGGGGGGCCGGCAGAGGGGTGGGAATGCCGTTTCCCCATCCATGCCCACTGGCAAAAAGAGCAGGGAGTAAAACCCGGAGCGGTGATCAGCCAGAGAGAAATCTCGTATCAGTGAGAGAGAAATCTGATTAGGGTTTGAGCGCCGTAACGCTCAACCCGAGTTATAAACTGAACGAGGCAGATACTAAAGATCATTCCCACCACTTCTTTAAAAGGAAATTTAGTGTGCTAGTTCTTGGGGTAATGGAATAAGCCTCAGAGCGTTTTGCGAAGGCTTTAAAATAGATGTGTGCCAGAATTAGGAACAGCAGCATTTCAAAATGATAAAGGCAAAAAAACCCCAGAATTCATGTAACTCATATATTCCGTTCGACTTCGTATGTAAAAGCAAAACTGCTTCATTTTAAACCATGTGCTGTTATTTCATTTTCAGTTCAACTCCTAAAAGGCTTATTTCCTTCTGGAACTGCTCCAGTTGCTCTCTGTGGGAAACTATAGAGTTTATATATTATTCATCCAACTAAAAACCCTGCGGCAGGACCCCTGTGGAGCCTCTTCAGTAATTGGTCTCCAGATGCTGGTGGTACACGGTGCTCTAAGAGTCCTTAAACATCAGGAGAACACAATTCCACCTGCTCTTCAAGCTGTGTGTCTTTAAAGGAACAGCACCCACTGCTCACCCGCATTTTCACCCGGCTCCTCCAGCACCTCATTATTCAGGAAGGAATTTGCGTTTATACCCCGAAACAGCAAAACAATAACCCCATTTACACCTTTTTTCGGTCTGAGTCCAGCACGGGCATTCATGCGACCTACTGGAAGGGGCCTTGAAGCTGGACTGAAATTGCTTCGGTCTGCACTTGAAGGGTCAAGCTCTGTATCTCCCTAAACGCTCAACCTCTGAACAATAAGCATTTTAATACTTCTTTTTCCAAGAACTCTATAATCCAGAATATATTAGTTTTCAGGACTTCTCACTTGGAGCATTCTTTAAATGCTAACTGTGGAAGTTATAAATGATAAATTCATTTAGGTCTACAAGGGATGCTGACAAATCCATCAGCCATTCATCTAACGGCACTTCTTCCTCTCTGTCCCGTTCTGACCCGGGCTCCAGGAGTCCCTGCTACAGCCTCTACAGCATCCCTGATCTTATCTATTGATTATTGGTCTGTACAGCATCCCTATCTTATCTATTGATTATTGGTCTGTACAGCATCCCTATCTTATCTATTGATTATTGGTTTGTACAGCATCCCTATCTTATCTATTGATTATTGGTCTGTACAGCATCCCTGATCTTATCTATTGATTATTGGTTTGTACAGCATCCCTATCTTATCTATTGATTATTGGTCTGTACAGCATCCCTGATCTTATCTATTGATTATTGGTCTGTACAGCATCCCTATCTTATCTATTGATTATTGGTTTGTACAGCATCCCTATCTTATCTATTGATTATTGGTCTGTACAGCATCCCTGATCTTATCTATTGATTATTGGTCTGTACAGCACCCCCGCTCTTTTAGAACATACATTGTAACGTCACTGTCAGCACCTACAGTAAAACAACCTTGAAACAAACTCTTGTGGCAATGGTCTTGGGGTGCTTATTTATGCAAATTCTTCCATCTGTAATGAAGATGTTCTCTGAATCCCAGTTATTAACGGCAAATGTACAGGAGTAAATCAGTAGGGTGTTCTAGGCTGGAGAACCACCCTGACCCAATTTGGCATTAGGATTAGGATGGTCTGTTCTGACACAAAAATTCATCAACACAGCCTTTACCCTTGGTGATAGATGCTACTCACACGTGTCATTTACCTGATAATTGTCAAATAACACCTGGGGAGCTGCAAAGCCCAACAGAGCTCTACCCTTGTGTAAGGTTTTCCCTCCTCACTGGTATGTAAATGATAACAACTCGGCTGTTGTAAGCGGGTACCACTTCAGTAACGGGAATGGAACTGCGCTAATACTAAAAAAGCACATATTTATAAACATACATATATGTATAAAAAACATTTCACTAATATTTGTACGAGCAGATGGACCACTTGTCTGAGGTGCGATGCCTTTTACGCTATCACAGCAGCAAGCATGCCATGCAGGGCTGGGACAACGGGAACTCATAAATTCCCGTGGTACCCAGGAGACCATGAAAATGGGCTGCACCTATTGATGAAACATTCTCAAGAACCGTGCCACGGTGAAATTACAGATGATGGCAAATTTCTATGAAAACAGAAACTGCACAGTGATGGCTAACGAGCAAAGGGATTTACGGCCCGTGTCAGCAGCATAACATCACCTTAATTTACAATGCTAATTTTTTGAAAAATCCTTTGGGAAGTCTAAGGTAAGGTTGGCTTCAGAGATTACTGAGTTCTATGCAATCTCCGATAGGTTTATTATCTTGCCCACCTTCAGAGGGTGTATAGTCACAAGGGACAACAGTGAGGTGACGAGAATTCAGCGCCTCCTATCACCCTTGGACATCTCTGCTCTCACATCTACATACTAACTGCCTTTTCCTAGAACAGAAATTAAATCCATGCTTAAACTCCACCCAAGAGTATGCACAAAGACACATGGCCCTTACACACACAAAGCAGAGATCTGTGTGTGTGTGCCCATCTCCACTTGTAAGAAGCCTCCTCTTTTACACAGTATTTGATTTCAGAAGTCACGATTCAGAGGTTTTACAGAGAGTTATCCCACCAGTGTGACAAAAAACCTGGCTACATATAAATTGTAAACGTAATAAAATAATTGTGACAAGCAGAGCAATGCTCAGAAACACAGTATTTCAAGCAATTACAGTTTAACATTTCAAGCACCTGCTATCTGAAGCATTTCAATGGTATTCCATTAAATACCTGATAAGGTATATATTGCAAAAAGTATATATTTTTTGCCTACTATCTATTTCTCTTTTGTGCTTAGAGGTATGCATCATAGCAGTATTATTCATTAGAATTTTAAAATCTGGACTATTCTTTGATGTATTTAATCTCTGTTACACATACTTTTCCTACACCTTCCTAACTGGATTTTATGGTGCAATAAAGCTCTCCCCAAAGTCACCGAGTGTCTATCCACGAGGTCACTCCAGTGGGTTCTCCAGCCCTGAGCCTGCTGGACACCTCACACCTCGCTCTCAGGACAGGATTTTAAGTTTAAAATGGAATGTTTCTCGTAAACAGGCAGTATTCTGCCATTGCTGTGCTGCCAGTCTTAAAAATATTTCCTGTTTGCAGTTATTGTTAGTGTAGGGCAGCGACACACCGGGGAAATGAGGCTGTGCTCTGAGACCCCTCCACGGGCAGCAGCTGGGGAAATGCACTGGTAACGCCTGCAAAGTCAAACAGCTGAGAAGTTTGAAAAGATTATATTAATTTTCTTAGGGTAAATCACTGTAGTGCAATAATCAAATTTACGACTAAGAAATGCACCAGGAAAATAATCCTGGGAGGGCTGGGAACATGAAACAATTACAGTAAAGGGCAACTTTATGGATTTCTGTTTTACAGTAGCTGTGTCCCAAGCCCCTGTGAAGGAGGCCTATTTCTGAACATATTTGTCGAGGGACAGCTGAAACAAAGCAAACAACATCAAAGTACAGGGAATAAATACAAAGCACATTGCATCTGTATACGTAGTTGGTTAAATAACACGGTAATCTGGGATAGGGACTTGGCACGCGTTTGGAAGGCAAGACCAGAGCATTTCTTCCCAGAAATAAATATAAATCTGGAAATCAACACCACAGTAAAATAACAATTAATTGCATTAATCTGTTAAGTAACATGGGCTGACATCTGTAAATCTTCACATCTTTCTTAGGTTACTTTAAAGAATAAAAATTAACCATCATTTGTCACATTATTTTGAATTAAGAACCAAGACTGTATTCTACAGTTTATGGTTGGTTTGCTCCATGTAAAAGACCCTGCATTAAATCACTGCAATAGGAATATACGTTAGAGCAAGCGAGTTTATATAGTCTAATGATATTATTGATCACGAAAAGTAGCTATAGTTGTACAGTATTGACGTCTCTCTCTCTCCACAGGGGAAAATACTTATGAAAGGTGCCAGTGGAATTGCAGTGGGAGTTAAAGGCCTTCCCAAACACAAACAGGAGCAGCACTCCATCCATAAAGCGCCGTCTTGGCCTTCTGTGGGAATCACCACACTTAGCATTTACTGCCCCCTTTCTTTACCCTACTGTTTAGTCTGAGCTTATGCATAACACTGAAACAGCACACTGCTTTCTCCAGTTTCTTTTTGACAACAGAAAATTATCCTACCTAGAGCTTACTGTTGTACTTTAAATAATAGAAAAAGTAAAACAAAAGTATACATATGCTACAGTGATGGAACTTCATAGCTAAAAACATATAACCTCTCACTTCAGCTGCTTAACTCGCAGTTAAAAAAAAAATCATTCTATTTTACAAATGAATAGATAAAATAGTCTGAGAACAGTTAAAAGCATATTAAAAAATAATCAGAAAAGCATTCATCTTCTCACCGATCTTTGCCTGTAAGATTTTTTTGTTGTTGGCTCTAAGTTTAAGAAAAGGTGCAAAATCATTTCTTTCTCATCTCCTTGCCAAAGCTCAAAGCGGTGTCCCACAGTTAAATGGGATTCAGCCGTTCAGATTTCAGGGCAATGACAATGAACGACTTTTGGCTCTGGAAATAATGGGGTTTTTTGGAGGTCAATAGCCAAGGGACGAAGCTAAATATTTTGGCAGGGATTTGACACTTTTCAGTTTCTATCTCAAATGAACTCCACGAGGTAAGAAAGGCTTTCTTCTGGCACACGAGGCAGTGCAATGAAAAAGAAACCCACTTCTTCAGAGACGGGCACTGGAAGGAAGCCCACCAGGAGAGGCTGCAGTGCCGCAGGACACCCAACCTGGAATAACCCACGGTGGGATCATTAGGAACACCCCTAATTAAAGACAAGATGCAGATCCCATCACTGTCAGAGAAAGAAGGAAATCTCTGAAACTTTGGGTGAACATTCAACTCCCCAAACCAGCCACTTATGACAGCATCACTTGGGGGTTGACTGAAATGAAGGCGTTGCCGGTTGTTTGGCTCATTATCTGTACAAACTAATTACTTGGCGGGAGCCAAACTGTAAGACATTAGCTAGAACTGAATGCAGAAGTAGCCGAAATCAGAATTGCCTTCCGAGATGACTCTCCCAGAAAGGAACATCAAACGCTTCCCTGAAAAACTAACCTGATGTGGCGGAAAGATGCTGCGACAGAAGGGACATAATGGAACTGCTTTCAGGAGCTCTTCATGGCTCAAGGAGACTTGAATCAAAGAAGAACATTTGTAAGAGCAGTAAATTATGTATAGCTACTCAACTGGATTCATCTTAACTTTGGGACAGAAGGGCCAGCCCAGCCCAGAGCACTGCATGAAACTCACCCCGGAGGAACCCAGCGAGTACCTGGAGCAACCTCTGCACCATCACTGTCAACCCATGGAGGACAAGCACCCCACAGGACTGGAAAAGGGAAAATGTGGTACTTATTTTTATAAAATGAAGGAATGATTGAGGACTTGAGAATGTATAAACTAGTCCAAATAGACTAAATCCCCAGAAAAATAGTAGAGTAAAAAAAAAAAAAAGCCAAACCCAAAATACGACAGAAAACCCATGAACACCCGTAAAAGAACAAGATGAGAAACCACCACCACCACAGGCTTGCCAATAGAAAGGTATCACACACAACTGAGTGTTCCTCTCAAACAGATTAACTGCCAGCTGGAGGAGACGCTGCAGGAACGTGGTGCATCTTGGCTTTCAGCAAGGGCATCTCACACGTGTCCTGGGCCTTTCCTGTAATGAGCACTGCCTGATACTGCAGGACATTAAAGCCTTGTGGTAGACAAGGAACTTCAGTTCTTGTTTCTCCACTATACGTACGGACACAGACACAGTCTTTTGAAGTAAAAATCAAAGGCACAGATTTAGCAACACGGAACTAAGAATAGAGGGACTGGGATTCCTTCACACTCGAGGAAGACACGGCACCGAGCCTGCAGCTGAAGGTATGGCCATGTCAGCTCAGAGATCACCCAGACATTGAACGGTAAAACTCTATCCACTGTCTTCCTAGAAAAGCAAAAATAACCGAGCATTCAGTGGCAAGAATTCAGTACATATTAAAAAAAAACAACCCAATCTAAATGAGTATGGAGATACGTACGCAAACACAGACAACGTCACAGAGCTGTCACACACCCCGCTGTGGTGGGACGCAGCCACGGCGTGTCTGTGGTGGCTGTGCCCAGGGAGATGCACCCTGCCCGTGCCAGCACACCGCCTCGGGCATTCATCTAACAGCACTGTCACATGAAGATGGGCACTGGTGGAGGGATGCACCATCTGCACCTGGAAATAAATTCCACCCTCCACCATTCTCTTCTCCCTTATCTGAACCGTGCCTATTTTCACCGAATTCTGCACGTCAGCAGTAGCACCCAGGGAGGAGGAGAAAGCCAGAAGCAGGGACACTGCAGGAGCTGGGGTGCTCTTCACTGCTCTTCTCTCCTTGGTTCCCACCTTAGGCTGCACAGACATACAGGGAGGGGGATTCCCATCCACAAAGACCTGGCCTCCTGCAAGCAACGCCAGGGAGAAAAAAATTCCTCTGCGTTATTTTTACAGCTTCCCCTATCCTTCCAGACAGCTTTGGTATATATATTCTAATATATATATACACATACTCTCTAATACATATATACATATCATAGATGTATATATATTCTAATACAAAACAGATTAAACAAACAAAATAGCTGAAATTATCAAAAGGCATTTCCAGTGACCCATTTCCCTGTTGAAATGTCATCATTTCAGTCCTTCATCCCACCAAGTCTAGTTCACTGAGCACAACCTCAGAGGCCCCATGGCACCACAGCCTGGGCAAGGCACCTCCTGACCCCAGGTGGGGAATGCACCAAAGGACCCAATGTAGAAACTAAACAACGGTGGGCTCTGTTTAGTGGGACAGATGTGTCAGGGAACATCTGGCCAGCTGGTCTGACCAGACAGAAGAGCCATTGTGGTTCCCAAATCACAGGTTACTGTCCCTTTACAAGGGTATGCACTCTGCACAATTTCATTACCAGAATTTCACTCACACGCCAGTACTGACCACGGAGTGACAAACCAGAGAGGTGACCCACGCAGAGCATCCAGAGAGAAGAGATTTAACGGCGACCATTCTTCACATAACCAAAGCTCCTGGGATTACTATCACCTGGTTAAAAGCTATGGACCTACAGATGTCAAAGTTGACGTAAACGCTTTTACAGTATTTTTCTCCATATTTAATTAGAAACTTATTTGGCTTAAAACCAAAGATCTCACTTGAATGATTTTGATTAATTATATTATTACATTAAATGAATGCCATTAATCATTAATCACATCACAAGCTAAAGGAGCATCTCTGCTGTTCTGCTTTTCTGTGGCACACAACAGGCTGAATCGTTACCCCAGTAGAAAAAAAAAAGAAACAGAATCCTGGCTGTTAAGGCAGAAAGAACAACAAACGATAGGAAGGAAATGAATTTGGAAAGAGATGCAGAAGGGAAAAAATAAACCTAGGAAATGTATCGAGAAGAGGAATTTACTACTTCATTCTTTGCTTCACATTTTTGTGTCCGAATAGAAAATATTTACTGATTCCTTTTCCCCCAGGGAAGCACAGGCAGCAAAGCTGACAAACAGCCCAGAGGTGTGCAGTGCCACAAGCACCACCTCGCCAGAGAGAGGAAGGGCAGCAGCTGCCAACCTGTCCCGTTCCCCTAGAGACTGTGACAGCGGCATTTCTTCTGGCTGCCCTCACATAAACCACTAAAGCAAGCGCCTTTCACCATTCTTCCACCCCACCCAGTTAAGCCTAAGCCCCAAGTGTTTACCAGCGGTACCATCCCTTCTGCTGGCTGCAGCGGGGCTGCAAGGCAGCCTTTGCTCAGGACCGTCCATCAGTTGCTCTGCTGGCCATGTCCCACCGCGCCGTGAGGGGCCTCTATAAAGCTTTACATGTCCGGGATGTTACTCCAAGGGGATGATGTCTCTCACACCTTTGGAAGCATCGCCCTGCGTGGGAACTGCGTGGTCCTGTTCCTGCCAGCATCATCCCACCAAGAATTGTTCCTGCCAGCATCATCCCACCAAGAAGAGCGGGGTCATTGTTGGTCACTGGGACGTCTGGGGACTGAAGATGGAATTAAGAGCAGATTCACCATCACAGCCCAAAACGCACCCCATCAGCCAACGCTTCCCATCCTTCCTACTGGGTGAGAACAGTTTCCAATTGTTCTGGACACACAGAAGGTAAAATTTGGAACTTTTTTAACAGGAAGAAAAATCTTTCAAACTCTGAGTGCCCACTGCGGGGCTCTCAGCATCCCCCATCCCAGCACACCTCAATCATCTTAGTGCTTTGAGGGAGAAACCCCGCTTTCCAAGGAGAATGCAGGGGGCTGCACTTAATTGGAAGACTAAATTAACTCCAAGGGTCTGTGGGCATCTGCCAGCTTCTTCTCAGTGACACTCACTGCAATTTTGAAGAAATAAAGAAAAAGAATACATAAATAAATCCCTGTGAACCTCCCCAAAACCCAACTGCAACACACTGGCCTTTGATATAGAGAAATAAATTAGCAAAATGAAAAGTAAACTCAAAAGGTAGTCAATGTGGAAATGTTGTTACATTTTAGGTATGTTTTTTGAAAAAAAATTAGTTTCCAACTGAATTCTACAAAACCATCCCTGTGGTAATGGAAAGCATGTCTTTGTGAAAGGAACAGATCTGAAAAATTCTGCCAGCTGTGAATAGCTGAAATGGAGGGTCTGCAGGCTGGCCAGCTAATCAGTTAGTCATTCCAGCCCATTGTCATCACTCACATTGTTCAGACCATTCAAACTGAGCAATGAAAAGATGACATAAAATGCGTACGGATGTAATAAGTGACAATTTCTCCTTACTTCAAACATCATTCTGCCTTATTAGTCCCTTACAGAGAAACCAAGAAAGATGATAAAAGTATTGATGATTATGGTGCCTGGACCTACATATGTATTTACAAAAAAATAAAAAAAAAAGGGAACTGATGGACTTTCTGAAAGAAAACTTTTCTAGTGTTACCTTAAGCTTTATTCTTTTCCGTTACAGCCCTAGGCCATAAGAGAATGTTTCTCTCATACAGGTCAAAACACGGGAATACAGGCAAACACAACAGGGACCTGCTCCAAACACACACACACTGAAGTGCAGCCTGGGAGATTTACATAAACATACAAAGCTGCTGACACTACACCTTTAAATAGAATTTTGGTCACATTATTCAAACGAGGAACAGGTACAGGCACAGGACACCAGGACGGTCATCACCAAGAAAGCAAGCGATAAAAGCACAGGCTGGTGTTTGCTGCTGGAAGCCCGAGCGGCAGAAACCGGGCAGGGAACAGCTATTCTGGCCTTGCAAACAAGTAGTGATCCCCAAAACCCATTTTCTTCCCGACACACAGATGTGACACAAGGTTTAAATCTCCTCTCCTTCCTGCCTCAAAAAGGATGTTTGTGCAACAATTTACAGAAACACTGGAATAAGTACCATGAATGTTCAGGTCACCTGCACTTTAGACACCGTAACGTTCCTATTTTAGAATTCGCAGATTTGCAAGTTTTATTACTTTTTGCTCACCATTGTGCGTTCAGTAGTCTGGTATTTTCAGAAAGAATTTTTTCAAAGGTATTAATTTCTTTAGACGCGGAACTTAATGGACACAGACAAGTATTTTTACTCGCACTACAAGCTTCTTCTCAAATTAGATATAAATAACTTTTTGCCATCCATAGCTCCATTATTAGTCTCAGTAAAATGATATACACGAAGTTCTAGTGAACAGAAGGGGAAAAGGAGAAAACGAATTAACAATGAACCAACTGCTTATAACTCTGATCATTCCCCGGAGCAGAAATCCTTTAAGCAGAGGGGTAATTTCAGGCACATGAATAGTACTATGACCCCAATGGAAATTGCTCCGGTGAGCTAAGAGAGCTTTCTCGAGAACAGAGACTAAAAATCTCAAGTGCTAAGCAGACAGCAAGGATTTCACACATTTTGAGTAAAAAGTCAAGGGCTGCAATAATCCCCCAGGGAACCTCCATCTCACACCTGAAAGGATAATTCTCCTGCCAAACCCACACCACAAATTAAGAGTGGTGCGCCTCTAATTCCTTTTGACATGAAACACGTGAATTTAACAGAGCTTTATTTACTAGAATTTTATTCATAAGAAACTTTATTCCCCAAGCACTGGGCAAGAATTGCCGGAGATTTGGTTCAGAAGGACCAGTTACTGTGAACAACCAAGCACAGCCCAAACCCAAGGAGACCGAGGTCAGCGCAGTCAAAGGCACACCAAGTTTTAGTTCAGACCCTGGTCCCCTGCTACTGAACCAATTAACGATCATTTGGTAATTGCAGTGCTCATGCTAAGAACCTCTGTGCTCCCTGACCACCAATGAACAAGCAGGGAAACAGCAGCTCTGATTCATTGAGTCCCTCCGGGAGAGACCCTCCCAGCAGGGAAGAAATACAGAAGGCCAATACATACTATATTAAATACCACCTACACAAATTTCTATTAAGAAATAAAGAAGTCCTCACTGTTTGAGAAGACCACAACTATTCCCTGGTCAAGTATTATGGCAGTTCTGCTCGTTTTCAGGCTTGTGTTTAGAGAAATATCAATGTAAGTCAGCCGAAACCAAGTTTTCAAGTAACGCCTCCAGAGTTTGCCTTTACACAACAGCCAGTTGTCACGCACACCACACGCACGACAATTCCGTGTTTTCAGACATCCGTAAAACCTTGACATGTGAAGGTTTCATCTGTATGGTAGAAAAGCACAGATTCTTGAGAAAACCTTGAGTCTGCCAAAGGAGAAAAATGGAACAAGCCAAGTTTTTATTTTTTTTTTTTAATTTTAACTTTAGACTTATTCCCTGTAGGAACTTCTTCCTGCCTCAGTTCCAAGCTCTCCAGGGCTGGTAGCCGGCTTTGGGTGAATCAGCTCAAGGCTGCCATGGACATCTGCTGAATGGGATTTGTTACCAGCAGTGAAGCAGCAGCAATAGCTGAGGCTTCCCAGCCCCCAGACTTCTTCTGAAAGTCATTATGTGGTTGACTGATGGGGCAAAGGGTCAAGCAAGTGCTCACCAGTACAGATTTACTACAAGCAATGAACTATTAGACCCATTTCTCCATGGAACGTGCTGTTGACCCCTATCTCCCTCTAACTCCTCACAACCCCGTGACTTCTGCCACTTTCTCTTCTGAACCATGGCCACCCAGCAGAAGGAACCCAAGCTTCTAACTCTCCTCCTGCCGTTCTCTAGCCCAGACCTAGAGAGGGACACCCCAAGCGAGGCAAAGCCTTTTTCTCACCTGGCAGCCCCAGGGAAGGCAGCCCCGCTCTGCCTCAGAGCCCCAGCAGGTCCCAGAGCCAGCCCCAAGCTGTCACCACCTCCAGACAGGGATAATAATGTCTCCTCCAGCCAGTCACCACTGGCTGGGGACTCCCCAAGAAGCCCCTGCAGCACATCAGAGAAGTGCCAGTGCCACCAAGAGGTGAAGCTACTGCCTCCTTCCCACCAGGAAATATGCACATGGTGCACAGTTATTCATTTCTTTCTAAACATTATTTCCTTCTAAATCTGTGACAGAAAAAGCTCCCTAAAGAACGGCTCAAGTTCAGCAAAAGCACTGGGGACATCACAAGCTACAAGGGCAACATAAGCCATAGGAGACATTTTAACAAAGGTTGCGTTAAAAAAACATCCCTACCTAAGGCTAATAATGAAATCACTTCTCAAAGTTAAAATAAATACATTTTTTTTCCTGAGATCATAAAGCCTAATCTGAGAAATAACTAGGCAGGTCAAATGTTCACCTTCTAATGCAGACCTTCTATATTTGATTGTATTCCCCAACATTTTTGACCACTCCTGGACATTAGTTATTCAAGCTCCTCCTACAGAACATCACCAAGGTCCATGGAGCTCTGCAGGAACAGCATCTGGTTCATTATCTCAGAACACTTGTCAGCTTGTAGAGCACAGCAACTACTGCACCATGCTGCATATAAATGGTTATGCAATACAAAGGGAAAATCACAAAAAATGAAGTTGTTTCTATTTTCAGGGCGCATTAATACCCATGCAATGAACACAAGGAATTTTTTAAAGAACATTTACAGATGCAGCAAAACATCAGGAAACTGTTTCTCAAGGTCAGTGATCAGCTGCTGCCACTGCTCACTCCACAGCTGAAAAATCAGGATATATCCACCAGCAGGAGGAGGATCTGCTACACTTGGGCTCTTCCACCTTTCCTGCACATGAAAAGCCCCCAGAACACACTTCTGTGTGTTTTTACCCACTGGAGGATTTACTAGAACACACGTGTGGTGAGTCTGGGCAAAGGCCAATGAAGCCAGGAAGGTTGTGCTGACCACAGGCTGGGGAGCAGTTACTGTTGGGAACAGGCTGTTACAAACAGGGATCAAAAGTTAACCTAGACGAAGGGGAGAGCATTTCTCCATGAAGTTCAGCCACACAGTGTAATGAGATCAAAAAAACTCAGTGAAATTCTTGCTCCTCTCTTCCTGCTGTTTTCCCAATGTGACACATTCCTTATTTAACAGTAGGAAAGAAGCCACTCATAATTAACTCAGATTCTTCCCTTCACCCAACTAGGAAAAAAGCCCCATTTTTATTTTCTTGTTCTATAAAAGCATGTTCCCAACAGGGAATGGGCAAGTTCACTGCTGACTCTAATATGCCAAACAGAATCCTTAAATGAAACTGTTTATGAGGAGGCTGAATTTTAAGTGGTATATTATAGCTGTAAATATAAGCCAATGACTCCTGCTATATAATCCATTACAAATCTGCTAGGCAATCAGAATTCAATTAGATTTAATCCACTAACGTTCAATAGACTTGTCAAAATCATGTTTATAACAAATAGCTAGAAATCGCTGTCCTTTGACTACCAATGAAGATACTTATTCAAGGCAGAGTTATCAAAACCAAGAATCCATTGTCCAAATTGGACCATTATTTTGACTAATTCAAGTACTCAGTTTGACTTCAACTTGAAAATCTGGAAACCCTTTCATTACTTTTCATTTGGAGTCAGCAGCATTTCTGATTAGGAAGCTTTGTAAGTGATGGCTGTTCATTAGTCACTGGTATAATTACAACTCACATAATTGTTCAAGTGAGATTTGAGCAGCGTTATTTTAAGACAGCTTAAACCTGTGGTGTCAAGTCCAGAGGCAGTACAGCTCAGCGCAGCTGCAGAGAAAGCACTCACAGAGCGGCATCGCTCTGTCTTCTGTGCCATGTCTTCAATTCATGTTTAAAAGTGGGGGAAAAAAATGTCTTAAATGTCCGCAAACATTACATGAATCTACCAAAACCACTCAAGAAATGTGGAAGCCTTCAATAAGGGTAGTTCACCGTGTTCGGCAAAGAAAATCTTACCAAAACCATTAAAGCTATAGGCGAGCAGTGGAAAGAGAAAAAAAAAACAAAACACAAAAACCAAAACAAAACCAAAACAAACAGCAAAAAAAGAAACACAGAAGAAAAACCTTAGTAAACCAGCTATAGCACAATAACTACTTTGAGCTACATGAGGGAACATGACTAGTGTGGTAAAAAACATGATTTAGCGGTAAAGAGAGCAGACACCCAGGTTTGGAGCCAGTGTGGGAGAGCAGGTCCCGCAGGGACCCTCTGGCTCGGGGACACCCAACTCACTCCCGGGGACTGGCAGGACCCCGGCACACACCGCTCACGCACCGGACCCTCGTGGGTCGGGGCTCCCGCTGAAAAATCACTACATGCCCACCCACGCAGCAGCGTGGGAGCATGGAACCTCTCCACACCCCCTCCTGCTCCGAAATAAATTTTGTATTAGAATTCACTCCACAGATTCGGAGCTATTTTTGGTCTTTGGGACCTGATAAACACGGCTGTGATCCTGAAAGGGGTTTTATAATCCTGTGTAACACAGCTCCCACGGACTGGGGTAAGTGTATAGACAGTGAAACTGGATTTCACCCCATCGGCTGATTTCCGAGGGCCATCCACAATCCAGCGGCATAATATTAGTAACACCTCTTCACGTGGGAAAAATGATGTTGAAAAAAGCTTCAAACCTCAACTTCTAATTTTTCAGGGACAGTCTCAGTCCCTAAATTTATTTTCACTCACAATCAATTGAAGACACAGATAATAAAATTTAAACAGAAATAATCATTTAAGCAGATATATCCAACAGTTTGCCATTGTAATTACACACATAAAATTAGAAACAACCTTTAAGAAGGAAATATTATTAATAGAGTAACTGGCAGAGTCATGAGACAGTAAAGATTTACGCTATGTCAAACTTAGGAGGTGAGAAACGTGAACAATTTTTACACTTCTGATCTGTAACTATATTTTCAGTAAAAAGTTCATCTCTCCAAACTGCAGAACGGACAAATCAAAGCCCAGGCTGTGATGTGACACGGGGACATCACGAACCACGTCTGGTGTGTACGTCCCTGTCCCCGTGCAGCAGACCCAGCCGTTCACACGCCAGCGCTCCCACCTGCCCCAGGCTCAGCCTCCCACCTCCTCAGCACCACAGACCCCACTGGAAATTTAGTCACAATTTGTCCACCTCTCTCCTTCCACCTTTAACTACCTTTAGCACAGGGGCCAGGATCTCAGGGAGATGCCAAATTCTACTACAATACACTTAAAAACCTTATCTACTGAACGAGCATAAAGCTTTTCTCATGAGAACAAAGTCTGTTTCTCCGAACAGAGGAACTCTTACCAACAGTTTCTTCTGTGTTTTGTTGGACAGCTATTGTCACAGTTTCATTCAACAGTAACTGCACAGAAATAGAGGATTATGTTTTCTGGATGAAAAACCCAGTGGAGGGAGGTAAGCTTTGCACGGCGTGACATGCTCCAGGACAGCCTCAGCTCTAGTGCTTGTGTTAAAATCTTTCACATAAAAATTACAGAAGGTCGGCACATTCTTAATGTGAACTTTACAGTCCACACTACAAGGACACTAGGAAAGAGGTAGGTGTCCATTGCAGACACGGACACACCTCCTCCTCACACACGGAGCCTTCCAGCCTCTCTTGTGCTGCCATGGCTGAGGAAGGGCCACCACTGAGAAATGGTGACATTCAGCTGAGAGGGGACAAAGCCCCTTTAGCACAAAGCTGGGGAGAAAGGCACACACTGACTTCTTTTGGGAAGGTTTGTGAAGACTCCAACACCAAGTGGAAGAAAACCTGTTTTGCATCATCATTTGTACTGCTGCTGATACAGTCCACTACAGCTTTTGCATTTTCATTAAAACTGAGCCGGTTTGGAGTTTTTTTTCACTCATTGGCCGCTTTAGTTTCACTCTACCTCACTTTTGTAGGTACCTGTAGATGACAGCCTACTTATGCCCAAGATTTCCCCACCCTGTGCTTAAGAAGTTGAATATTTTTGTTAAAAGGAACAGCAGCACATCTGTCCTTGCAAACTGCCTCATTGCAAAAAATGCTATTTTTTTTTTTTTTCCAGGTCATTTCTCCAAATAGTCAAGATCGTTTAAAACCTCAGGTGTGCCCCCAAACCTGCTCAGGGTCCCTCCCAGCTTTTGGGTGCCCTTGGACTGACCGGGCACACGCTCTGTCCCGTCTCCCGATGGCAAACCCCAGTCCCCCGGGCAGCCCTCGCTGTGTGATGGGGAGCCCTCGGCATCCCCACAGCCCCAGAGTCGTTTCACCTACACTATGAGTTCCTCATTTACGTGAATGGCATTTCTGAGGTTTTAAGCTGAAAAGCGTATCTTGACACTCTCAGCACAGTGGAAACCATCCACAAGTAGAACTCTGCAAAAGCCCAGCAAGACGCGTTGCCAAAGGATGGCAGCGACAGCTTCTGAACTATTTAGACCAGGAATGAAGGAGGAAAATAAAACACTTTAATCTCATTCAAGGGAAGTAGAAAACTTCCCTTGTTGACACCCAGAAAAGGGGTCAACATTCCCCCACCTTCCAGAGAACATGCGTGTTCCTTCCGTTCCCAACCCCGTTTGTTAGGTCTAAGCATGCCAGTGCTGTTGTGAGTGAGGACCACCAGCCCCACCACCGGCCCGTGCTGGTCGTGCAGGACACAAACCCAGTGACGGGTTTACACACACACAACCCTGAATGTCCTGAGAAATTGTGTTTGCCCAAAAAGCGACTTGGAACGGTAGTGTATTTTACACCCACAAATCTCTGCTAACTTGCTCTTTGCTTCCTGTTCTTGTTTTAATTCCTTCAGATCTTGCACTCGTACAGTTACTCACAGCCAGCCATTCACCACCAGTTCAAGCATTTTCCTTCCTGCTATTCCCAGCACATTTACACAGGCGAGTAATTTAATTGCTCTTCTAAAATTATCCAAATGAAAATTACAGGCACGGAAGAGGAGTGAAAGAGAAGAGGAGGAGAGGTCAGGCAGCAGAAGAGGCTGCCAACAGGCAACACTGCACTTTCTGGGGCTTTTTTAGTTTTACATGACCTTGGTTTGGTTTTGGGGGGGGGGCATTTTTGGGTGGGTGTTGTTTTTTGAGCTCGTCCCTGCCTCAGCATATTGTCTTGTGAGAGCATGAAGGGCAGATGATCCACAAGCCGGTGAAATCTGCATGTGACAAATCCATGTTCAGAAACAGTCCAGGTCTGTAAGACTGATGCCATTTTTATGATTTTAATAATCATAACTCAATTTTATTGACTTGTACATTTGTGAGGAAACTAATTAACTTTTAAATGTAGCATCTCCTTGGGGAAAAAAAAAAAAAGTGTTATAGATAGAAAATAATTATGACTCAGTGCTCCCACCCATGATGGAGTGGTGGTGAAATTAATGAAAGTGAAGACAAACAGCAGCAAGATGAAGTGAAACTTGGCTTTAATTCTGATCGTGTACTTAAGAGCCTCTCAAAGTCTATACCTCAATCCTATGAAGGACTAGTCTTTTTTTTGGAAGGACAAACTTTTTTTTCCTTAAAAGTTCTAGATTGAAGACTCCACTAAAGAAAATGTGTATAAAGCCACAGGACAACAGGCCATCAACACTAAAGGAAAAAAAAAAAAAATCAATCAAGTTTATCATATATCATTGAAATTCTACACGCGGTTGCTCAAATATACAGTATTTCTCCTTGTAAGCAACATTTCCAAATGCTAACAATCCACACTATGGGGTTTTAGCCTATTAAAAAAAAAAAAAAAAAAACAAAAAACGTTTAAGACAGAAAATTTCTTCAAAGGCTTTTATGTGATACCAACTCACGGGGTTAAAGACACCCTGGTAGCAGGAGGGTGCACTGAGCTGTGCTGGGAATCACGGCAGTGGACACTTCCCAGGCGACCCCCAGAGAAATGCTAGAGGGCAGGCAGGCATCGCCGTGAGAACCAAACACAAAGCAGAAAGTTTCACTTTATCAATCAGATATTTTCCAAAGGCTACTTTTCAGAGTAGCCTTTTCAGAGCTGCCTTAAGAGTCCAATTAAACTGACTGCAATAAGGATGACTAAGCTGCGTGACAAACAGCAAAGCTGCAATATCCCTTTTCCACCCCCAACAGCCAAAGCCCAAAGCTGGCAGCTGGTGGGAGGGAGCACTCGCTGGTATCGTGACCAGTTACCCATTTCTCTGAAAAGTTTGAAATCTCTGCCCTGTTCTTTCATTTACTAACGCACTCCGGAATTAGATTAGTAACAAGGAGTTGCTACAAGACTTTTGTATATTCATCTTCTGACAAATTCTGTTACTCGAGGTCACTCCTACGATTGCATTTGCCTCGTGGGCAGGCACAGGTGCCTGCTTTCACTGCGGAGAAAAATCCTCTTTTTCTGGGGCGTTAGTGCCGACAGGCAGCACAAAGTGTAAAGAGATGCTCGGCAAAACTGTCACAAGGCGCCACCTTCCCGTAGCCCAGATGGCATGCGCGGTATCGCACAAGATTCCCGGCTACAAACATGTTTATTTGGCACCTATTAGAAACGGGCTGCGTGCCACCCACGCAGATGGCTGGAAGCAGTGGCCACCAAACTGCCATGGAGCTTACGGAACGTGAGAGCCAAGAGCATGGTTTCTTACAGGAGAACACGCCCATGTTGTCACGTTCAAGTCATCTGCGACGCTGCTGTGAGCTAAAGTGGCCTCCAAAGTGGGAAACTGCACCTTGCGGATGGGCAGAGGAGCCCTGAGCTCATTAGCGGCCAACGAGGAGAGAACACGCTCCCAAACGCCTTCAGTGTCTTCTGCGTACGGCTCGCTCGCCCCCCAGGAGTTTTAAAAGTAGATACCATCCTACTTCATGAATGAAACAACCAAACTGAACGACTGTCCAAACAGGTAACGCCATCTACCACGACCCTCGGCACCCGAACCCCAGAGATGCTGTCACACCTCCTGCTCTGGAGGCGCCTCTTGTTCTCCAGATGCACCCTGGATGCCGCAAAAACGCAGACTTCGCGTGTTTCCCCCGATCTCCTTGTCAAACCAAGCCTGTCCCCAGCAAACACCCCACAGAAATACTGCCTGAGACTTTCCCACCTGGTTTTCCCGAGGCTCCCATGAGCGGCGCCGCTGCCGGGCGCTGAGTGGGACCGGCGACAGGGGAGACCCCCTGCCTGGCTCAGTCACAGCAGAATAACACAGCACTGGAGCCCACCTGCATATAAAGGCCAATTCCATTTCTAAGCCTAAAAAAAAGTATTTTAAAATATTATGTTCACTAATGGCAAAAAAAGAAAAGAGACATTTTTAAAGTTTATTTTATATAATGCTGCGTTGGAAAAAATAAAAGGCGGGCAGGAAAGTATACTGTTTGTAGGAAGAGTTTGCCTATTCTGTAAAATCGGGTAACAAGGACTTTAAGCCAGGAATCTGACAGGAGAAGTTTCCAAATAACACAATTCTGTAAACAGAACTGAATTTTAAAAATAATTTTAACAACTGCCTTTTAAAAAAAGAAATTTAAAGAAAAAAAAAAAAAAGAGGGACCCAAGCTTCTCTTTCTTTCTCTGATTGCTGATCTATTCAGTGATCTCGTAGAACTGTGACTGTCTGTGCCTCCCAGTCCCTCCCTGCAGAGCAGAGACAGTCCCACTGCCCTCCCCAGTAAAGAACTTCCCACCCGCAGTGGGAAATGCACCATGTCAGAGCTGTACCACGAAAACACATGTGAAAAAGCACCGGGGATCTCCAGCCCCCACCAAACCAAAGGAAAACAGAATTTCCATCTCCGCAGCTCACACCATGCCCTCTTCTTTGAGCTAACCATTTAGACGGCGCTGCACTGAACTCCTCTCGCAAAGGGCTGATGGTTGTCGATTCAGCCCAGGTCTGCCTTAGGGAAAAGGGCTGTGCCCGTGCTCCCATTCACACACTCAAAGCAACCACGGGTTATTGACACCCATCCCACTGATGTCTGATGAAAAGACAAATAGTTCATTAGTATGACGTCAGACTTCAAGGCTACACTGGTTGACTGGGAGATACCAAAGGATGAATAGTATATTCATAAATATCAGCCATTTGACTTTGCAACATTTGATAGTAATTTCCCGAGAATTAAGATGAGTAGTACTTTTTCCATGGTAAGCGATATCACTTACCGTTTTTAGATACACCACCAAAATTTAAGATAAAAATCTTCTGAAAGGTCACAAGGAATCTTTTGTCATTTCCCCCAGTCTGTTCATGCAGCACTTGTGAACTTATCAAGATTCCCATGCATGAACTTGTAATAATAATGGGCCAATTAATTTATGCAAGTAATTTCCGCTTGGTGATGGGTTCACTGAAATACTCCAAGTCAAAACCTGAGCAGCAGGGAAATAACAAGTTTCAGATCAGTACCCTTGTGAGCACGGCTTTTAGCTTCCCCAGGCGTATCATTTACGACGCTTTTAACAACAGGAATCAAATAACATTTTTAAAGACTCTCCATTTTTTATAGCTATTTTCATCAGTAAACTAATTTACCTGAACCTCCATGAAAAGTATGCTCAAAATATATGTGAGATATATACAATCAGGTATGTATGTAACATTTCTTATGCAAGTTTAAATATGTTTTAATAATTCTCTGGAGCCAGCATTGAACACAGCCTACTAGCAAAACCCACACATCACAGATTAGTCACAATCCCAGGTGCTTAAACAATTATCACCTTTTTAACACTTGAAACCCATTGTGCTGTTTGTCCTATCAACTACAAGTCCTCCATCCCAACCCTTTACTAAACTGCCATTCAATTTAAGAAAGCAAACCAAAGCACTTCCTAGTTAATATTTTCCTACAAACATACACAATTTATGTTGTAATTTATATACCTCAAGAGGAAATGACAGTTTGACAACAGCTCTGCCTTTTTCCCGAGGTACATTAGAGATGTGGACAGGACTACTTAATTTCATTCGCGTTTTAGAAAAGCAACATATTTATATGTCACTGCTCTCCTGGGGTTTTGGTTTTTTTTAAGGCCTACCTGAAATTCATGCACAGAATAGCTCAGTTGGTGACTTTAAATTAATTTTTGGTTTGCTTATCTGCTTCGTTTCACCAGGATGTGATTTTCAGCTTTACTTCCTAAAGCATAAACTGTCTCCCAAAATGCTGGGCCCTCGAGCAGCACGGCTCACACGCTCATCGGGGCAACATAGAGCCTTTCCGTCTGAGCTTCAGCCTAAAACTGAGAGAGTAACTTGGGCAACAATTTTAGCTGCACCTTTGCAACCTTCCCCTTCCTGCATTCTCCAGAGAAGAAATTAAACAACTAAGGAAATAGAAAAGTAACTATGACATTCTCTACTGCAATAGTTTGTCTCAAAAACATGAAAATACGGTCCCTTTGATAGTCTTACTGGCACTTACTAATATATTAGATTTCGAGCAGAAGATCTGCTTAGTGAAACAGATTTTATGTTCAAATATGGTGCTAAAAATTGAGAGAGTCTCTGATCTCTCGGTGAGAAGGTACACTTCACAAGATTGAGGCAAAACACTTAGCAAATAGTGATTTTTTTCAAAAATGGTGTTCCCCGTGCCTAACAAACACATAATTAGATGGGATTTGCATGTACTCACTTCATTGCACACACATGCCTTCTGTCAGAGGCTGTACACATGACAGAGTCAGTATCTGCCAGTGATTACTATACCCTTTTTCATACTCTTTCTCCAAGAATTCCCCACGGACCACAACATGTTGATTGAGCAATTTGACCCAGACAGTCTTCGTACAACGCACCAGCTCCAGAAACAGTCAAAACTCGAAGACATCAGAGCAAACTGCCACTTTGCAGCTTGAGGGGGAAACCCCACTGCTTGGTTGGAGTTAAATAACCTGTATTTTGCAAGAATCTGCTCCATATAATTCCAAGCCCGTGACTGTTGGTGTAACGAATTTGTATTCCCATATTTGAGGTGGTTGGACAAATCAGAACATCCATCATGGGTCCCCCGTCACCCAGCAGGGTCAGACAGCAAACAGTAAGAGGCCACAGCTTCATTATCCTGCGTGACAGGAGACAGCGAGCAGGATGGAGACACACAGGAGGGAATTTATCCCGTGCTATGGTGCCAAGAGAGAAGGTGTACCGGGCAGTTTGACAGGGCATCAGTCCCAGTGCACCGTTTAATAGATGGGAAGCCTTGGTGTAAAATAGTCTTCCATCTACTGCGGGTGTCAGGCTTAAAATCGAACAGGCAATTACACACATCCATTCAGAAATAAATTATTCCGATTGCTTCAAAGTACCGGTGAGAAAGTATGCTTCATGGGACTCCAAGAAATTAATAAAACCCAAAAGATTAATGGAAACTTCAGAAGAACTAGAGAACTTATTCTGTGCTGAGAATGTGTAGAGTGACCAATTCATTTTTCCGCTTCAGTTGGTTGACAATAAAATAATTCAGTAAACATAATTTAGAATTAAATAATGGAAGCTGTATCATGTCACCGCCAATTTCTACTTAAACAGGAAAATATATATGATAATGGAGAAATCTAAAAATCTTTTAACTGGCACAGGGCTGACACAGACAGGATTCTGTCAGAAATTCTCTTTAAGCCCTGCGACTGCCGAGCCGACCCCCGGCCCCACGCGGGGAAGGCAGGATGGATGAAAAGGAACGGTGAAAGGCCTCAGCAGTGGTCACCAACGGAGAAGGCTTCTGGTCAGACCACAGCTTCCATCTGCCTTAGAAGCTCACAAGAATGTTTTCCAGGTCATTCTGTCTTCCCACAGACTTTTCTAGAAAAGTGCTATTTAATCCCTCCCAAGAAGAAGTGACAAAAGTGTGGTAGGGTTTCTTTGTGGTGTGGTTTGGTTTGGGGTTTTTTTTAAGCAGTAAGAATGGAAAGGAGAGAGGTAATCACTGCGGTCTCGGGAAGGGAGGGCAGTCGCTGTGCTTTGGGCAGAGTTCCACTGTTGCTTTTGTAAATGTACTAATGAGCCATTGTCACACTGGTGCCAACCTGGCATTAGCAGTCACCATAAATTCACTGCAAGAACACTGCTGTTTGTAATTAGCTCTTCATTACACAATCAGGCTGATTTAGAGAAGCTCTCCTATGATTTGCTCAGCAAATGAAGCAATATAATTACACCTCACTTGAAATCAACAAATTAGGCTGCTGTTTGCAATGGGCTGTATTATGTGCTGTTCCCGGGCCTGTTGCGGCCTTTAGCACTTAAATAAAGTCAGCATAATTAAAGCATGGAATATTTTTGAATTTGCAAGATCAGCTACATACTAGTCACAATTCTTTACGATTAAAAAAGGAGCTGAGATACATGCACCACAAACTCTCCATAAGCTTGAGCTGCACTAACGACACCACCAAATGATGCACATGTTTAGCAGCCACAAATTACAGGCAGGAAACAGCCAAAAGAGCCAACGTTGGCTTTGCTGGGATTTGTTTTGCAGTCAGCACTGCAGACTTAGGCTGTGCAGATCGAGAGGAGTAGGGAGCTAGTCGCAATGCCTTTGGTTTTGCACATCCTTCATAAAGTGCAACAATCCCTGCCTTTTACAGTTTACAAAACAATTCTGAAATGTTTCTCTCTTCCAGGTGCAGGGTTTCACGTCAATCTCTGGGAGGGGTGAGAGCAGCAGAGAACTCATCCAAGCCTTTGAGGGTCAGGAAGGAGCGCGAGTGGAAGCGGTCAGCCCACAGCCCTTCCCTGCGTGACCCGGGAAAACTCAGCGCTGGGTCTATGTGCAACTGCCCAGCACAGAGACACTAACAGAAAGAAGTAAAAACATACAACAAATGCAGATAGAGGAGACAGATAAGACCGTGCAAAAAATCCCCTTGGTGGGCAGTCTGCTCAGGAGGGACACCCAGGTATAATTATTTCCATTATGCTCCTCCAGTGGGTCAGACAGCACTCCGAATGTCTTGAAGGCCCTCTATTGGCTGAAGTGAAGATGCAAACACCACAAGTCCAATATTTGCTGTTATGAGCCAGCCTGATCAATTCACAATAGCGACGAGGGACAACCAGCTCTTCCCCCGGTTTGGCAGGACTTTGCTGGTTGCCCTCCTTCCCTCAAGCAGGGCTACTAATCCTGTGGCTTTGGGATGCCCTCAGCTGGCCAGAAGAGATCTCAAGGGGCTAAATACTTAAAGACCATATATATAAACCCCTTTTGACAAAAACCGCAAAAAAGTTACAAAGACTGACACTCATTTGAGTTGGTGAGCAGCCCTAAACTGTTCCTTTTTCGTTACGACTAAAGAAAAGCCCATGGTAAGTCACCCATCAGTATCACTGGGCAGCCCCAGTTCTCTCGGTATTTGGCAATCGAGTGTCCAACAGTGCAGAGAAATTTCCTTTATTATGCCGGGGGGATGGGGTTGGGTCTTTTTTTTGGCAGACAGTAAATATGGATTGAAGTTTTGGGTCTGATGGGGAAAAACAGTACTGTACAACAACTTGAACGATGACCAGGATTGTACCAATGACTGTGACACGTCAATGGGCACGGAAAGATCTGTGGGCAGGAAACATCACAAAATGAGCAATGCAATCCATCTAAAGTTCAGGGCAGGACAGGATTTCAAAGACTTATGTTTTGGTATGATGAGTAAGGGCTACATGTTAGCACACAGCAAAGACAACTGCGTGAAGAGAAACAAGTTTTTACTTCATCCTGGGCGATACTCAAGATATGGTTTGAATAATTTAATGCAGCTTCCACACAGATCTTAAATTCCCTACAGTCTGCATTTTTGAAGAACATTGAAGTAATATAGTCAAAGAAGAATTATGTATAAATAAGACAGTTCAGTAAGAGAATGTGAAGAGGGGCACCTGAAGGGGCACAAAGCACCCCTGAAGCACTGAGGGGTTTTGATGGTCTTTGTTCTGTCTGAAACAAACCACAATGGATGTACGACAGGTTGGAAAAGAGAGGCAGAAGTCAGCCTGGGCAAACAGCAGGGCATCAAAGCCTGTTCAAAAATAAGGTTATACTCCAAGTCAAATCAAAATTATTTTAAAAAGTCTTATGCCTGGAAAATTGAGTGCCCTACCTTAAGAAGGTAGGATTAAAAAAAAATAATATTAAAAAAAGTGTTAAAGAACAGCTTGCAAACACCTACTTGCCTAATAACAAACTACTTTCCAAAGAGGGAATCTTGCCAAAGAAGTAGGACTATTGTACAAAAGCAGTCAGAAAGACTGCAGAGATCCGTGCAGGTTACGTGCCATCTGCACCCTCTGTAGAAGAGTTTGTGATGATTTTCACAGCACAAACTTCCACGTATCACAGATGTGGTGGAAGACCCGTATCACAGTGACTCATCAGCAGAAGGAGCAGTGCAGGGAGCTACAGGACTCATGCACATATGGATAATAAATCTATCAACCCACAGAGCATGCTGGTTTTACATAACATAAAAAGAGAAAGCAACTAAAATGCTACGGGAGAAAATCTCCTTCTCATGAAAGGATTAACACCTCATCACAAGATTAA
Organism: Calidris pygmaea; assembly: GCA_003697955.1. Classification (NCBI taxonomy): domain Eukaryota; kingdom Metazoa; phylum Chordata; class Aves; order Charadriiformes; family Scolopacidae; genus Calidris; species Calidris pygmaea. The sequence continues at coordinate 637,287 of QJSC01028813.1, read as the reverse complement.
TGGTGGGCAAATTGCTGGTTTCACCTCCTAGGGAAGCCACCACTGGAGTTCCACAAACACCTACTTAAGGACTGCTTTTCATCTTATCCATATATGATTCAAAGAAGAGTTAATAGTGAAATGACAATTTTTTTTCAGACAATATGCACTTTCTAGACTACTAAAAAAGCCAGTAAACTTTTCCATCAATAACTGGATGGCAGGTGAATGCCAACATAGATAAACAAAGTAATTCACACGGGAAAGAAAAGTCTAACTTCAAATATACGTGATGGACTCTGAGCTCACAAATACTACTCTGCAGAAAAAATATTGATACTAGATACAAATAGACATCTCACTGGAAGTGACAGCCCAATGTTTACTAGTAATGAAAATAAGAAATAGAATGCAAAGAAAATATGAAAACTCTTTATGCCACTCAAACCCGTTGTGTGCCTGGATCTTTAGTATCTTCTGCAGCTTGTTCAGCCATCGCCCAAGACAGGGGACAGGTAGAAACGGTGAAAGAAAGAGCAAAAGAGAGGGCAGAACAAAGTATTCCCAAACAAGGAAGGCTATGGATGGAAGAGACTAAGAATCTTCAGTGTAGAAGAGAGGTGACACCGCTGTGTGTGATACAGAGGGGTGAGGACCAAAGGGAGGGCATTAAGGAGGTGACCTTACAGCGGGGTCTGCTCCAGGCCACCCCACTGGGAAGAGTGAGCAGAGGAGACCCTCTAGAGACAGGGAGGAGCAGCCTCACCTTCCCAGCCCTGCTCCTCATGGGGACTCCAGCCACCCTTCTGAGGTGGCTCAGGTCTGTGTGTGACAATCCAAAACTCAAATTTTCAGTGTGCTGTCCAGATTGGTATGAAATATATGGAATTGCTGACCTTGACAGTGTCAGATGAGAGACTGGTTTTGGGGAAAGACAATTTACAAAAGCTAAGAAGGCTACTAGAACGATGATGACATAAGCTCACACTGTTAATATTACACTGGCTAGTGATTATTATATAGTGGTTATTCAGGAACTCTCCATTATATTAATCTCATTGCCATTTAAAACTATCTGGAATAAAATATCTAAAGATACACATATTACTTTACTAGGTGATCTACACTGTTTAAAAATCAGTATTTGTATTTGCTATTATTGCACCTCTGTAGCAAATGCAACTGTTCTTGACAAATTCACTTCACTGCAGTGAAGGAAGCTGCTATCACATTCCCCGAGCAAAAAGCAAACATTTTAGAACATTTTAAAGACCCGATATGAAAGCTAATCGACTCAATACTTCTGTTAAGAGCACGCTTTCTTTAAAGCCCATCTCTAATAACACTGAGTTCCTGAGGAAACTTGAGGAAAGTATCCTTAGAAACACCCAACGTGTTTCACACAAGCAATGGGCTACTCAAGGCGTTTCGTAGGAGCCCAGCCGAGAGACTTTTGCAAGGAAAGCCGAGGAAGTTCTTGAGCTCAGAACACACCAGGAGAATCTCTGCAGTGACCAGGGGATCCAACCAGAGCCAGATGACAACGGTGTATTTAATTACAAAAGATACAAAGAATTGCAAGGGGGGAGGCAGAGGGGCTGTTTGTTTTGCTTTCAACTAAAACTCAAAGCAGGCAGATTAGCAGAGATGATTAAAGTACTTTCAAATCAGCTGAGATAATAGGCTTCTTTAATATATACACAGACATATATAAACAGTCACATAAATGAAATCATTATGAAGACCAGTAAAGATATTGCTACTCTGAGAAGCAGGAGAAAGCCTCTGTGGGGCTGCAATCTGAACAGAGCTGCTTGAAGGGGACAGTTTGCTGCCCACACATTGGGTTTATGTCTCAATAAATATGAGGGCAAATAGACGCACAGATGCTGCAAAGTGGACCTGGGGAAGTGAAAAGGATTGAGAAAGATGTTACAGAGCTAAGAGCTATATAAAAAAATCCACAAACGAATAAAAGAACATGTGTATATTGTGTACCTGAAGTGCTGTCCGTGCAAGGACAGGTGCAGAAGTGGCAGGAAAAAATATATAAACACACACACAACCTTAAAATAAATTCTGTTTTTACTTTCTACTCTATTCTTCATCAGGTAAGAGGGATACTAAGGTATAACTGAATTTCATAGCAGCTCTGGGTTCGTGCTGTTTTGCAGAAAGCTGCCTGCTTTTCCCCAGCTTTTGCTTTCCGGGTAAGTTCACCCAGAAGGTTCAGCTTGGTTTGGTTTTTCAAATACAGAGAAGCTTCTCTGAATTCTTCTGCAAAATGTCACAACTTGCTTTGCTGCTGTGTTTCTACTCCTTATCTCTCCCAACTGCAGGTCAGAAATGCAGTAACACTTTCCCATTTTCTTACCATAAAGAAAGTCATTCCCGTTAACCCTTTGGCTGCCACCTTCACCGGGCAAACACAAGTCACTAACCAGGGAGAGAGGGCGCTTTAATGTACACACCGGCTCTTTCACTTCCCAAAATTTGTGACTCATGTTTCCCCAACGGAATAAACTTGGTTGCCTGGTTTGTGACAATCCTAGGAAACAACAAGACAAAACGAGCAACGTTCACTGATCCGAGGCCAGGAATTTAAGGCCGTACATAGCTAAATAGGGAATTAACTGCAATTAAACGTGGCTTCCGAACCATGATCCAATCCTAAACCAAGTGCTTGAAGAAGCACCCAGGCTGATGCCACACACATCACCACTCCCACCCGTAGAGCGGAGCTGGGGGCAGGAGGGTAACACCAGCACAGGCTGGGAATGGTTAACTGCTTTAGTACTCGAAATACCACACTTCTCAGCACATACACTGTTAGAGAATTTTGAGAGCTAGTTCCATGGAAAAGTCCGTGCATTTCCAAGAAGGTACCACCTGTCACGCAAAATGAGAAAGCAATTAAATAATTCATGAAGAGAAAAGCACAACTGCTGCAGATAAAGCCTCGTTCAGAGCTAAGGCACACTTTACTATTCCAGCCATTGCTATTAGCTATGTTTAAGCGACACAAATAATATTAATTGCTTGGGAGGTAACCCATTACTTTACATTTTATGTGCTTTGCAGCAATTCCTACGTGCATCAGTTGAGCTGAGGACCACGCTCTGTTTGTCTCTGCAGACACAACCCCCCAAAAACCAGTTCTTGGTTCCGAGAGGCTGCAGGATCCCACCCAAGATAAACACTCCCCACAGGAACTCAGCCCTGAAAGGGCCCTTGGCATTTATTTCTTTTATTAGTTTACCTTGCTGTTGCAGTACTCCCATCTGTTCACTTGCAAGATGTTTGTGTGCATCTAAAAAACTTTGTGGGGAAGCATTAAAAACATAGGTTCAAGGATAGTTTAACAGCGTGTTTCTTAAAAAAAGTAATTAAGTTTCCCTTCTGTTGTAATATTTGCTGTTATTGAAAGAATGTTGCTGCTGTTATTAATGGGCAGCTCGGAACCACCTAGAGCATAAAATGCCTCCAAAATCATAAAGTGAATACAGGTGCTGGAAGTCTCAGTAGGTAATTTCTTAAGAAACATTAAAAAAATCTGAGTTAATGCCTAGAGCGACGATCACTTCTGAGAGAGAGGAGCAATTCGGCTCAGCTACGTTAGAAGCAGGTGCCCCTACACGTGCTGAATTCAGCCTCCCGAGAAGGTTATCTATTTTAATTTCTCCTACGCTCCCTGCTGAGCTGTCACAACTTCTCTGCAAACACGGACAAGCTGACGAGTGCCCCAAACTGGAGCATTATTGCAAAAGCCTTTAGGAACAGATAGGAGTGGAAAGGAGTAAAACCTGTGTTTTACTCCAAAGTCTACGTTCTTCTCCCATGTAACTTGGGTCAGGTCAGAAGCATTTCATTTTCACATGGAACACTGTAGTATCATTGAGAATTTAGAATTTAAAAAAACAAACAAACAAAACCCAAACAAAATGAGGAGATCCTTGGATGAAAGCACAAAGCTCCAGAAACTGCGCAGAGAACGTAACTTATATTCCCTGTCCTGAAAGTTCACAGCAAAAGAGGCCAGCGTTGGAGCAGCTAAACCCAACATTCCCTCACAAGGCAAACGGGATGCTGACACGATCCATCTAACAGCAAACACCCAAAGTGTGACCGCATTTAGTGCGGAAATCATACCTATCTGCAGCCTACGAGTCTGGCAGACCCAGGTGGATAAGAAACGCATGTATAGCTTCTTGGTCCACATTTAAAATAGCAATACATTACAAATTACAGTATACCTAATTATATTTAGCGTATGATGATGTTGTATAAAGTGCTATGAAAGTACGTGCTTTAAAAGCTAGGAGATGTTTTAAGTAACCATAATGGTCTGAGAGGAAAGTTAAGCACTGATAATATCAAGAGTTTATTATGCCTTTTTGTCCTTTACTTTTTCCTTGCCTTTTCTCACTTCAGCCCTGAGCTATAGCCAGCATAAAAACACCCTGCCAGCCCCGCAGGAAGGCTGCGAGAGCAGCCACTGGGGACACCGAAAGCACCCAAATAATTTACTGTCACCAATATTTGTCTGCCAGAACCGCCGGAGCCCATCACATCCCGGGCTGGTCCCAGCCCACGCCGCCTCCCAGCGCCCGGAGCCTCCCAGCTGGCGGGGATGGAGCCCAGCACTCAGGGTCACGGGTCCCCTTCTTCCATCACACCCCCTCCTTCCCGCCCATCTCCCCCTTCCCCTGGTCACATCCCCCTGCAGCGCACGCACGGCTGCTCCCAGAGCCCGAGGAGAGTTAAACAGGTTCCCGTAAGGAGCGAGGAAAGGATGAGAAGGCGATAATTTGGTTTAAGGATCAAGTGCACCAAACTGAAAGCCCCCTCATTTATACACTTACTTTCTAACCTCATTCATGCTGCGCTGCTGTTTCCATGTATTCACTAATATCCTGAAGTGCCACTCTTTGTGACATCTACTTTATGGAAAAATTAAACTCATATTTGAATAATTTATTCTATTAAAACCAATTCCAGTGCTCAACTACAGTTCTATGACCAAAGTAACCATTTTAACCCTTTGGTCATAATCTACTATTTTAATGATTTATCACATTATTTTCAGACCTGACTTTTATGCTGAGGCCAGACATACTCAGGAACTGAAAATCATTACTATAGTGCCAATAAGTTCAGCCAAATTATGGGAGCAACTCGCCCTCCCTGCTGCTGGCCTTCCCCTTCAGGGCAAGGTCAACAAGCCTAACGATCCACCCCAGGGTTTATCTTGCATTAAACAATGAAGGAAAGCCCTTTAGAAGATTGTATCACTTCAGCATGGGCAGTTTTATTAGTATAAAAGCATTTATTAACTTTTTCCCAGCACACGGTACTCACATAAGCTGCCGTCCCAGCAGAACAGCCACACATCAGGTACTATGAACTGCATGAAAATGTCATCCCGAGATGTCTTCTCCTGAAAACCAGCTTCAGGAGAACGCATGCCCTGCCCCAGCTCCTCCAGTGACCACCAGGGACATGCCCACCCAAACCAGTTTCCTCAAGGTCTGCAACTACAGAACTGAGACTGAAGCTAAACCTGCCCTGGCCTTTGAAACAAAAGGAATGGAAAAATTCAAGCAACAGCCAGCTTCCCAAGGTGGCAGGTATTGGAGAGTAATGAAACGTAACGGGAAGACCCCAACCTTCTCCAAAAAATTCTGTAAAAATAATTTAAACTTCCCTTATTATCCATGGTTTGTGTTGTGCCCCTGGAGCACACCGCACTTCACACTCATCTCTTTCTCACTGCATCCCACAGCCAACACATCTTTCTTTCCCTGCCCCAACGCTGCAGTCATTAACACATGCTCTGAGCACCCCAAACGAACATCTCTAATTGCTGAGCCATGACGTGCTGGCGAGGCAGGAGACCCCATCACAGCACCAGGGAGCACCAAGAACTTCAACGCACAAAGCAAGTGTAAACGTAAGCAAATCTGGAGGCCCACCTGGGAACCTTCCCACAGCAAACCTCTCTTTCCCTGCTCACACTACGCTAACAGTAGGATGTTAATGTAAGGCGTTCTGTGCCTGGGGAATATCACTGGTACCACCAGCTGGTACCACCAGCAGCAACACCCGCTCGGCAGGAGGCTTCTCAAATCAAACGCACCACCTCATCTGCTGGCTCCACCTCCCAGAGCGGTCAATGAGGTGCCTTCCCTGCTAGGAGACCATCCTACAAATTGACAGGAATCTTAAGGAGGTCAAGCTCATTCCACTCAATTAGATAAAAGATGCTGCTTTCCCCATCAAAAAATGATTGGAAAAAGACAAAAATGAAATTAGATTATGACACCGACACAGCAAATCTACTGCACGATATCAAACTACCAGGCAGACAAGAAAGATTTCAGAGTTAAACACGTTCACGGATGTCCAATATCAAGAAAAGAAATTCAAGACAGATCTGAAAGACAATGTAAAAAGCTGAAAACAGGATTGATGTTAAAAAAAATAATCCTCTCTTCCTCTAAGACGTGCTCCAATTAAAAATAAGTTTCTTACACCAGATTGCTCAACGGAAAAGGGGTAACTTGAAATGTCCAAGAGAAATTCTAAATGTTTCCCAGAAATTAGTTATATCCTATTTTGTCTTGCACTTTAATTTTTGCTTGACTCTTGAGTATGAAGCTTCCATTCATACTCTGCTCTCCGGATGCCACCGTACCCAGTGTGCCCCACAAAGCTGCCCACCACAGAAGGGATGAACCTCAGACAGATCCACCCATAGTTGGGAACACGTCCCTATCACAATGAATGCAAAGACAGCTTAATTCTTCTTGTTTCCACACAATAAATTTCTCACTTGTTTCACCCTAAGGTTATTTGCTTTTCATTATCATCGCTGGCATAGATTTTTTTTGGTTCAATTTTAAGAGGAAGCTGTCTAGAAGAACACTATACTCTCTGGGCTAATTCTTCTGGCTTACCCTGCCTCATACATAATCAATCTACCCTAAGCCTTCCTTGTAAAACAGGCGCTATACCACGGCACAACACGCCTGCTGGGACCAAGATTACATCACTGACTCCTTACCTTCACACATCAATCACTGCGCTGCAATTCCCCCCGACAGCTACTCGTCCCCTGAAGCCACGCAGAAACCCAGGGAAGAACGGCATTTTACATCATCCCCGGAGACCCAGAAATGAGCCTTTTTGCATCTCTTTGATTTCTCACGGCCTCATCTAAGTATTTTAATTAGCCCCTGCACTTTCTCAGCCTTACACAAGGAAGGAAAGTCTGATGTGCAGGTGATTTGCTATCCGCCCCGTTAACCCCTTTCGCTGGCATCAGCCGTGCGTGGCCATTGGGGTGCAGCGCCCACCCTGAGACATGCCTCTGGTTGGAGGCACCCACCTCTGCTGAAACAGGGAAGAACACACAAAAGGCCCCTTTCAGCAGCCTTTTACCTGCAGCCAGGACACGTGAGTGGGGAAGAAGAAATGAGCTCACGGTCCTTGTTGAAGTTCTAGATTCAGTTAAATTTCAGTTGTGGCAGGGGAGGTTTAGATTAGATCTGAGGAAGAATGACTTTCCCGAGAGGGTGGTCAGGCCCTGGAACAGCCTGCCCAGGGAGGTGGTGGAGTCACCATCCCTGGAGGGATTTAAGAAACGTATAGACATGGCTCTTCAGGGCATGATCTAGCGCCCAGGATTGTTGGGTGGTATCCGTTTGTGGTTTGTTTGTGTGGGCTGCTTTTTTTTTTTGTGGTTGGACTCGATCTCAAAGGTCCCTTCCAACGATAAGGATTCTGCAATTCTGTAATTCCCTCAACTTGTGCCGTTGACAAGGCTCTACAGAAATCCATCGTTCAGTCCAGAAGCTGCCACCACCAACTGGCTTCCAACTCGGAGCAGCGGCACTGCCCGCCTACACCCAGCGGGGACAGAGGGCTCAGCGCAGGGGGCTCCCTCGGCCGAACCTGGGTACCCCTGAACTCACATCAGCACCCAGACCTCACCCACCGCTCCACAGCGTCTTCACCTCCCTGACAGAGAAAGGACCAGGGAGCACCTCCGAGGATACTCAAGGTCCTGTTCCTACCGCTCTGCCCGGATGCAGAGGTTTGGGTTTGCCCCGTAGCACACCGCGGTGCTGCTTTCAGCTGGTACTACAGTTTGCAGCACAAAATCGATTTCCTCTAATTAATATCAAACTGCCAACAGGAAAACAGGAGGAGGTTCGCGGATCAGAAGCAGGCACTTAAGTCAGTCTGTTCGAATTCATTCAAGGACCAGCAGTACTTTAGACTCAAGTGCAAGTTTGGCTTGTTTTCATTTTTCCATTTATTAGCACAACGTGCGGCTGCTTCCCCCAGTGAGGCACTGGAGGAGGAGGAGGGTGACATCTGTTCCGAGTGGCTGTCCCCACCGCACTGCCAGGCAGCTCTCTGCTTTCTTCCCGCGCACCTGGGACCACTTCACGGAACACACTCGGGGACCAAGACCCTCGAGGAGGTTTGGTTTTTTTCGCCTAATTCTCATCTAAACCAATCAGTTGTACTTGGTTCTAAGGCATCGTCACTCCCTGCTAGAACTGCACGATGCATTTTTAAAAAGAAACTTTATGAGGTCAGAATATTTACAAAGTTGTCTTAAACGTGAGCATCCTTCCTTTTTGCCTAGAAACAGCGTGCCACAGCTGGAGGAACCGCTGCAGGAGGAACGGAAGGCTGCTCTCGGCTGCTCCGTGGAGCTGCAGCAGACCCAGCTCCTACAGGTACACCAGCCCAAGGGGGAAATCTCTGTTATTGACTCGCCTTCTCCATCAATACTGATGCCCAACCTGAAGGATGATGTATTGCGTGGCTTTTCACGGGGAAGACATAGATAATTTCCTTTTTGTCAGAAAGAAAACTCAAACGGTACTTGGGCCTTTAATGTTATTAGATAGACAGGGTGCCCAGAGAGATTCCCCGCTCCCACAACACCCGTCTCCTCCAGCTGCTCCACGGGCCGCATTCCCTCCAGGCAGTCATCATTAATTAGTTCATCAGAACATTTAGAAATCCTTAAAGAAAATCACCAGCAATCAAACCCTATACTTCTTATAATAAAATCCCAGACTGAGCAGGCAACTGCTCCACTGGGTACAGCAGAAAAATCCCCGGGGCGTGGGAGGGCTCCTGTCCAAGGGCTCCCACACCTCCAAACATCTACAGATGAGTGATCTGGGTCTCTTCTGCGATTAAATGAGGCGGAAATGGAGTAAGGAAGTTTTTTTTCAGAGCTAGAAAACACTGTAGAAAAGTATCCTGATCTAGCAGTAAGAGAAATAGTTTATATGTCTTACAACCACAAACCAAGCCCCCATCTCTCTGCCAACAGCAACACTGACCCCAGCTCCCAGAGCCCAGCCCAGCAGCGGCTGGAGATGTGTCCTCCAGTGCAGGGCAAGGATTTGCACTACATTTTATGGGGGTCATTAGGAGTGTTCTCTGTCACCCCAACCCAACCCCCCCAACTACATGCTCTGGGTAGTCCTGCCTTGGCAGGGGAGTTGGACTAGATGATCTCTATGGTCCCTTCCAACTCCAAAAAAATTCAGTGAAATTCAGTGAAACTACCTGTTCCAAAGGGCTGGGGTTTCCCCCACCATTTGAGGCATTTGTCCTCATGCTTATTGCTTGAATTTAGGGGGGGAGGGCAGAGCTGGGGGCTCCTGCAGCAGCTGGACAAAGGTTGCCAAGTCACTGGCCATAAATAAAATCAAGAGATGTGTTTGCCTCTGTGAGCTCTCTGTGTCTGGGTGGGATTATACAGCAGCCCCACCAAGCTGAAAAGGTCAAAGCACATACTCTCACAATGCAAAAGCATACAACAGGATAAAAAGGAAAAAAAAAATAAAAAAAATAATAAAATCACTAACCTGAGTACAAATATTTTATATCTTGGAAGGCAGAGGGGATGCCCCCAAGCCCATGGCACGTACCAGACCACCTTGCTCCTGGCACTCTCTTCTTCACCAAAACCTCCTACCGTATGTGCAACTCGTTCTAATTTGGAAAGCCCGATTTGACCCAATCCTATTAAAATAAATCCTTTATAATTGCTAGATACAAGTTATTAATGTGTTGTTCGCAAATCAGCAACATTTAAAGAACAAACTGTGCGTGACAGAGCCATTAAAGCGTTCAGCCATGTATAAACTTCATAAAAGCGCCCATCTGCCTGAAAGGTGCCTGAGCTCAATTTGGGAAAAGAGCGCATACAGAAAAAGCCCCAAAGTTGATGGAAATGTCTGGATAGTGATTTCTCAGTGCAACAGAATATTCCTTTTCAAGCTAATCAAAATTATAATTGTATTTCTGTACAAGAAGATTTGTAACGAGACAATTCCATACGTCATTAACGCCTCCTGTGAGACACCCAGACGCACGGAGCCAGGAGCAAATACGCATAAGTGCACTTTTGATTTTTGACTGCACAAAATAAAAATCTGCATAAACACATACAACACTAAACAGAATAGATGCTTTTGGCAACAGGGCCTTCATTTATGCAGGATAAATAAATTCAATAAATACAGATGACGGTAGAACCGCTTGCTATTAGCCAGGAAAGAATAATCAGAAACAAACGCTGTCAAATTATGTATTGTGTTATTTCAACAGAAAAGCATCGAGATTAAATGAATACAAATGAATTGCTGCTCTTAATACTCAAAAAAAAAGCCTACAGAATATTTTCTTATTATTTGTTTGTTTTGACAGAAATAGAATATACCAGAGCTTTAATGGAAAGTGAAATTATTTTCTGTTTTACTTTATGTCTTAAGCAAGGTCAGGACAGCTATTAGACCTCTTAAAATGCTTCGGACTGTGTCAGGGTCACCAAATTAATAGCACAGCACCAACCTTTGTTCCTCACGTGTAAAGCTTTGAAGGCATTCCTTTACTAAAATCCTTACAGAGTGTTTCTTTCTCTAGGTCCTGTTAAGATCTGGAAATTAAACACCGGCCAGGAATCCTCTGCAGAAGCAGCAGTCTAGAAGAGAAAGCAGCACTGCACTTGGGAAAAAATCCACGTAGTTGGCAACCGAATCACTGGTCTCCCAGCCACCTCCCCGGGAAACGGTTAGAAGTGGGTATTTACCCCCGTGTCCGGCGGAGGGCTTTCACAGGCCAATACACGGCGTGTCACTGCCACAGCTCTGCCTTTAAAGTGCTCTTGCAAGTGACGATCACCACCCCCTGCTTGGGTTATCTCAGACTTCCTTGCGCTGCCCACTTTCATCTCTTACCTCTGCGTCAAGTTTGGTGCCAGAGAACAGACAGGGAAAGAACAGCTCGCTTACACTGCTGGCAATGTATTTGGAGTAACGTTAGAAGATCTCAGGCTTTCCCATGATTTGCAAACAGGACGGGAGGGGAGGATAAACCACTAAACATTTATAACATAAAATAACGTAACAGCTTTTCTAAAGTTATCTTCTATTTTCTATCCCAAGTCACAGGCGATAGGACAAGAGGAAACGGCCTCAAGTTGCACCAGGGGAGGTTCAGATTGGATATTAGGAAAAAAGTTTTTACACGGAAAGGTTTATTAAGCCTTGGAATGGGCTGCCCAGGGAAGTGGCTGAGGCACCACCCCTGGAGGTACTTAAAAGACGGGCTGACCTAGTGCTTAGAGACATGGGTTAGTGATGGGGTTGGTTTTTGTGGTTTGTTTATTATTCTTTTTAATCAGAGTTAGGCTGATGGTTGGACTAGATGATCTGAAAGGTCCCTTCCAACCTAGACGATTCTATGATTCTGTGATTCTTTAGATCCATAAAAGTCACAACATGCACATGGCTACTGCCTGCTCTTTTTAGAACGTTACTATTCCGCGTGGTGATTATAAGCCGACTTGAAAGCCTACGTTCAGAAAAGGAGAAATGTATTTTTAAAGCCTACTTAAGTGAACTCAAACGCTGCAATTATGACAACCCCGACTGTAACAAACTACCATCTTGGGAAAGACTACTAGGATGTTAATGCAAAAGCTTCTCACACCTTATTAAACTGCATTTAGCTTTGAAAAGGAAGAGCTGCTAGTCCTTTCTACGCACAAACAGGAGGTAATGAGTTATTTAAAGTAAGGATAACACTGAAACAACAGTAGGGCATGAAAAAGATCATGAGTAAGTTCCAATTTTAAATTAAACTTCTAACTTAAATTTAGAAAGCTTCTAAATAAGAGACAATTGAGGTTTGGCAAGAACCTTTCATGTTGATAGGAGGGTATGGTCTGGTTGGTGAGCTCTTGAGAGCCAGTGTCTTGAACCAGCATACAAAATCTCAGACCTGCACTCCCGACGCCCAACAGCCACCACCACCCGGAACAGAAAATGTCATCAGTTGAGGGGGATGAGGTGTAAGAGGTCCGAAGCGATGGACCCCAACTGCTGTCCCACAGCACCTGAGCACAGCCTTTCATGCTGAACACTTCATCCAGGAGACAGAGCACCCAAAGGTGTAAAAGCTAATTATCACTGCACTACTGGCTGCAGCTGAGGAAGTAACGCCTTTGGAGTACGAGCCAAGAAGTGCTCAGTGCCAATGAGATTCCCAAGATCCCCTAATGCACAGCATCAACTTTGACATTTGAAAAAAAAAAAAAAAATCTTGAAACTTATCAGAGGAAGAAATGTAGGGAAATGTGCAAGGACTGTATCTTTTCCAATTTTTCAGCTCCTAACATGCATCTTTTCCACAGTTCATTAATTACGCTAGCTGAAGAAGGTAACCGTGAGCTAATTGTTCAAGTCTCTTGTCAAGTTGTTTAATATCACTGCAACATAATAATGTTTTTTCAAGTGGAAAGTAAACAGCTGATGTTTGAGAGAAAAAGCCAATATAGAAACCAATGTTTACTCATGTTTAGAAGTTTTCTTTCCTATTTATGAGATCAAATTTGAGTATTCCACATGAAGAATTCAGAAATAATTTAATTACAGCAATAATTCAATTTAACCTTAAAGAAATGTAAATCAAAGCTGAGATGCATAGTAGAAAATATAAAAAAAGGAACATAAAACTTAGAATGCAATTAATTTACTACATGAATAAAAATGCTATTCTTATTTCAAGACTACTCGGAGTGTATATACTAATTTATTTCAGAATCTACCTCAGATACCTTTTGAAGGTATGATTATGGCATAAACCCTCTAAGAAGTTGGGACCCAGAGGACACAACCTGGCCAAGTACAGGCTGCCCATCACCACCTCCTGGGCTGTCTCTCAGAGGTTCCTGGCCCATTCCCAGGAGAAGGCAGCCCCAGCCCCAGCCGGACACGCACCAGCAGCATCCCCCAGGGTGGGTGAGCCAGGAAAGACAGGGGGGTACACAGCCTTTGTGTCCCCACCCCACAAGTACTCAGAAGTGGAACTGCTTTTCTATTTAACCAAGCCAGGGAAGTACGTGAAAAGTCAAAGTGTGTTTTCATGTTAATATTGCGTGGCTGGTCTCATTTTCACAGCCGGGGGGTACTGGAGCTGCCTGCATGCGGTGGGATGGGGGGTACTCCTGACTTTCTCCCACCGCAGCCAGAAACTGCTCTGGCAGAGCTCTATTTTGGAGAAACCTGGAAACGAGCTGGGGAGGAATAATAAAATCCCATTTGCAAAAGCATACACTTGTTTAATTGCCATTTTCATTATAGTTCCACACAGATACTCTCAGTTTGTTCTTAGTAAAAAATAATAAAAAAAGAATATATAAAATTACCATTTCAAGTACTTCAGAACTAAATAAGGTACCAAGCCTTACCCAAAGACTTCTATTAGCATTCATTTCCCTATTACCTGACACTTCCTTTTATTTTTTTGCAGCAAGCTGTACCACCACACTTGGGTGTTGGTGCTGGTGTAACACTGGCCGCCTCTCCGAGTTCTTCCCAATGTGATACACAAAATACAGTGATGAAAATGACAATGCCGCTCCTCATGCCTGCCATCGGAGTAAGCGTGCTCCAAATTCAGTCTCCGTGGCTTGGCTTTATCCTCATTCTCCGCTGTTTCAGCACGGAGCGGATCTCTGTGGTGGGCTCCGAAGGGTGGTCTCCCCAGAGAGCTGCTGGGGACTGCACCCAGCTCCACCCGAGCGCAGGGTGCCAGCAGTGAGGTACACACACTACAGCACCAACAAACTGCTTTCATCCGTAACGCTGGAACAGAATTAGCCTTAATTTTGCCAACTGAATTATTTCAGTTGAGTGCTCAGTCAGTCAAGGCAACACATTTCTGTGCACCTTTATCTCATTCTTTTCACCTCTCATCACTGGACACTCTCTATCCTACCGCACAGCAGGGCATTTCGGAAGGTCTCCCTCTCGGATAAGCTTCCAGCCACAGGACATCTTATGTGGGTAGTGGAGACACATCAGCACAGCTCTCCCGTGGCAGATATTTATGGTGTGTGACATAATTCCAGAGAGATGGCCAGGCCAGCACCAGTCTCAGCTTCACCCCAGATCATTAACCTCACACAGCAGCCACTGGGCACATGGAACACCCCATTTTTAGAGATGTTCCTGCTTCTGCCTCCCACTATTTTTTTTTTTCCCCTTTCTGTCAGAGGAGGATATTCTAATCACACAAGCAACGCTCGGTATCCCGTATCATCACAGCACGGAGAACAACAAAGGAACCAAAGCAAAACCCCACATCATCAAATACAAATCCAGCCACAAAATACTGCCATAAAATTGCTCACATAGAATTATGTTCCTGCATTTATAAAAGCTTGTTTCTCAGCTTTCTGAGAAGCCCCACACAGGCAGGTTGCTGTTAACTTGCCCTCAGCCCCTCCGTTCACCACCTCCACACATCCCTGAGGGCAGCCAGGGCTCCTCTCCCCCTTCCAACACATCTTCTCCAGGTTCCACTTCTCTTCCTACCAAAGGCTTTTCAGTTCTACCCTTTCTACTTGAAGGAAAGGCACGTCACACAACGTTTTCCTGGCTGCAACCCCTTTGGCCATAGAGAGCACCAGGAGGCAATTCCCAGTTCACGATCCCCATCCCATGTCCTCCTGTGGTCCAGAAGAGCCCTAACGAGCTGTGCCCACGTACCCCGTTGGAGGCACGTTCATGGTTGGACGTGTCCTGTTCAGTGCCCCCATCCCCACTGGCACACGCTTCGTTGAGGAAAGGGGTGGTCAGTTTTCAGGGACAGGCAGACATCTCAGTACAAAAGTACAGTCTCTGGTATAAAAAGGTGGGGAACTATTAAAATATAAGGAAAACAAATCACTTGTGTAACTTTAAAGAGCTCAGCTTAAAAGAAAAGTCACTCAGCAATTAAATACCATCTTGAAAAACAGGCTCCTAAACTTAAGGGGCAGATTTAGAAGGATTTTCTTTGGTAGAGGTTGACTTTCATAATATTGCAATATCCTCTTCCAATATTCTCTTTTAAATGTATGTTTTGACAATGGCAATTTTTGGAGAAATGAGCTTTCCCCATATCAGAGAATTACTGTCTGTAGCAGAGGTCCCCTGTGACAGGACAGTCACTCATACAATACAACCTTCACTTCCATTTCATCACAGAAGTTATATCCAGCCAGGAGCTGAAGCCCAGCACTCATCAATTGGAATGGCAAGTGGCACATTACACAAACGAGCTGTCTGCAAGCAAAACACAGGGAATTTCATCTTCATGCGACAAACCATGTATTTCTGGAGCGGGAAGCTGTGCAACCTGCTGCTGGGAGCACAAACCCCCCTGCCCTGCCGCTGGAACTGCACTAAGGGGATTTATGCGACTACTGGTTAAAAAAATAAAAATCAGACAAATTCTGTAAGGCCAAGAAGGGGTTGGCAGGCTCAGGTCTTCCTCCACCTTCACACAAATCAAAGCACATCACTGGCATCAGCATCTGCATCCACTCACCAAGTGACCCCAGCCCTGAGGCGTGCGGGCGGTGATTTGCGGGTGATGGGCTGTGCAGGGCTCTGGCACACAGCACCCGGGGGTCTCACAGGGGACACTCAAACCAAGAAAGGGGACAGAGAGAGGAGAATACAAGAGACGATAAAATGGGAAGGGACTGGCTCATCAACATGCAGGAAAAATTCTCACTTTGTCATTTTCCACCAAAACACCAGTTCACTGTCAGTGACAGAAACTGGTTCTGTCCTGCAAGAAGCCGTTGGCTGCTCAGTTTTCCAGTTATTTATTTTCCTTGGCAAATCTGATCAATTTTTTGCAAACTAAAGAACTGCCCAGTAACTGTTACCACTAGTAAGTTCATTGCTGTTTGTGCACTGTTTACTTTTTCTCCCAGGAGGTGCCATACTGGTTGGAGACCCGTGGGGTAAGTGGAAGTGCTTGGGAATGCAGCGTGACACCCTGGGTCAGTACCACTTCACAGCCCGACTCTGCCAATAAAGTCACCGAAACCCAAAAGGAATAAAGGTTTGTGCACAAACCTATCGTGTGCTGGCAACCTTCATGAATTGTTTAACTAAGTAATTATGCAAATCTATGTCTCCCCCAAGTTTTAAAACATTAATTGGAATTTTTAGTGTGCCTTTGCGAGTGCAAGCTGTTCAATAACCGAACCAGGGAAAAAGCACTTCTTTTCCCATCTGTGGCCTCCCCTCCGAAGCCGTTGCCCACATTCTGCTTCTCGCCGTGTTTGCAGCCATCCCTCTGCCAAGGACTGCAGCTTCGGAGCAAACACAACACCACACACCCCAGCCCCCAGAATAAACCCACAACCCACCCCCCGTTTCAAAGCCCCCTCGGAAATAAAAGCCGCTTTCCCCAGGCTCACGTGCCCAGGCAGTGGGCTCAGGCTGCCAGAGGGACCCTCCAGAGCACCCCGGCACAGGGCTGTCGGGGCCCCTCACCAGAAAACGGTCCTTGGCCAGGGCAGGGGCCACCTCCTGACCCGGCTCTGGGGAGCAGGGCTTGCATCAGTCACACCTGGGAACAGTCTGTAACCCCAAACCCATCACCAAGTCAGAAATATTCTGCACACCTCAGTATTCAGAGCTACGATGTATACCAAAAGCACATTACCGGGACCTAGAACTCAGTTCTAAGAATTCCGTGGAAGTTTCTGTTGAAGAACTGACCGCTAAATGAGCCGGGAAGAGTAAAAACCTTCTTAAATGTGCCTGCCAGCACACAGCACGGCCAGGGCCCGCAGCAACAGCTTTCCCAGGGAAACTAAATCCAAGTCTAAAACTCGTCCCTCTTCTGCAGAGCCTGTTCAGTGACAACATATTCCTTCCACGCGTGGAAAACTCCCGTGAACTCCAGCTTCAGCTCCCTTTCACCTCTGCACTGCCCCACCATCGGGGCATTTGTGTTCACCCAGATGTAAACTATGTCAATACGTGTTACTTTTGTTGAAACAGAGAGTTGGAAATAATTCCACTAATTCAATTGTTTCTCTCACAGTCCTTCTTCATTTTTAAGTATACAAACCTCCCAAAAAAATATGAATAAAGATACTTTGCAACTTTGGGTACCTATATTCGAATCTACATTTCTTTCTGTCACAGATGATTTTTTTGTATTCATGTAGGGATTTTTATTAAATTTGTCCATGATCAAATACTGCACTTCCAAATTTGCTAACATTTGCTTACCTCCCCCCGCTTAATACCAAGTCTCTAGTTTGCATTACGTTGATATTTAAAAAGGTGCAGTTGTCCTTTCACTTTTATAACGTCTAAATGTCATAATTTATGGTGAATATTATGCATGAACTATCTAAAGTTTCTGGGTTTGATCACAAAAGCTGCAGAAGTGCAGATGAACAAGAGGAAGGCACACGAGTAGTTTTGCAGACAAACCAGCAAAGCGCTGGGTGCCGGGCTGTGCGCTAGAACAGTCTCATCAGCTCTTATCAAAAGTCCTTCATGTGCATGTCAGCATTTATATTTGCATTAGCTGTGAAAACAAAAAGCTCCAGCGCTTTTATCCACCTTTTACACCCCTTTCAGGTTTCTACTTTTTCTCATCTACCCTATTCTAACAGGGACTGTTTTTTCATAACAACTTCTGTAAAAAGGCAAACTTTGATTAGTGGCACACCCTAGAGAAAAACATTTGCTATTTAATCAGTACTTTAAAATAACAGTGCTGTTGAAATATCCCATTCTTCTCCCTTTCAGCTACCTACAAGTGATGTTTAGGTTCCTAGTACTTTATAACCCGAAGTTGTGGAACAAGCATAGCAGACACAACATTGCTTAAACAGTACAGAACTGATGTCAGCAGAGGAGCTAACAGCCCTTTGCCAGCTCTTTGGCACAGGAGGCTTCATGGAGAACTGGCAGAGGGAGAGCAGGGACACAGATCCACCTCTGATCACTGCACCGCTTCACGCTGCCCTCAGCTCTGCTCCCAAAGCCTCTGTCGCTTCTGGCAACAATCCAACATACTTATATTTAATTTTTCACCTAATCTGCCTTCGATGTCTTTCACATTAATTTACTGCTCTCATCAGCCTGGGAAAAAGCAATGAAAGAGTGAAGGACTAATAACAATAAACAAGGCATCTACCCATTCATTTCACAAAGATTATTTAGCGAATGGGGAGGAGATGGCTATCAGTCAGTATTTTTTCAAGATAAATTAAGCCAGTATTTTTTCAAGACAAATTAAGCCAGTATTTTTTCAAGACAAATTAAGCCACTTCATTAAGAAGAAAGGGGACAAGAAAATACAATGTTGCCTCAGTTAAGCATAGTTTAGAGGATCACAAACACAAGAATTAAACCCACTTCGGGTATGTCAAAATGATTCCCCTGCCTGCAGACTCAGCGTTACTGAATTCGGAGCGGAGATACGGCTTCAAGCTCCAACAGGGTAGGTTTAGACTGAACATTAGGAAGGAATTTTTCACAGCGAGAGTGGTCGGGCATTGGAATAGGCTGCCCAGGGAGGTGGTTGAGTCACCGTCCCTGGATGTGTTTAAGGGCCGTTTAGATGCGGTACTGAGGGATATGGTGTAGGGGAGGACGTTGTAGAGTAGGGTAGATGGTTGGACTCGATGGTCCCAAGGGTCTCTTCCAACCTGAATGATTCTATGATTCTCAGAGCACACAGTACCAGGGACCCTGCCCAACAGGCTCCAGCTCACAGCCAGCAACTGCCCAAACACACACCACTCATCTTTGTTTTAACAACAAAAAGCAGGGAGGTAAGTCTTCCTAAGGGTACACCAGCTCCAGGCCCAGCTCCGTACAAGTCTTCTCAACAGGTTTCGCCCAGATTTTCAAACTCACACTTAACATTAAGCTCTTCCATGCTATGTGAACTACTTCCTCCAGCTGAAACGCGTTCCACTGAAGAGTTAGGTATCTTTATACAGCTGGAAATGAGGATGATTTGGGAGATGTTTATAGTGCTATAGAAATCAATATCACAGTTAATATTTAAACCCAAAATACTTTCAGCCAGCAGCAAAACCTAACTTAGGGCAGGCAAGAAAGAGCAACAGAAGTTACAATAGTCCTTACTTACTGGCATTAATTCTTTTTCTAATAAGTGGGAAGCAGATAAGCTTTCTGAAACATTAACACATTGAATATCAACAACAGTCAGTGTGATCGGCAGTACGAGAACTGCCGCAGTATCCCCTCATTGGCAGGCACAGCCTCAATGCCTGCTCTCAGTATTTTTACTTGTCAGACACCTCACAAAACTGACTGTGAGACTTCCCGGTAAGCTGTTTAGTACCAGGAAATTGTTCGCCCGCAGGAAAATTGCTGCGCTACTTTACCCTGCTTGTTTGGAAAACTTCCACCCAGGGTCTAGATGTTATAAACCCAGAATAGCCAGCGCTGTGCTCACTTCACAGTCTCACTGAAATGGCATTACAGAGGCAGAGGCAGTTCATCACAGCCCCTACCGCAACCAACGCAGCGGGTACGAGCGGGGAAGACAGATGTGTGCGGCATTAATCTTTCCAACCCCTGAAATGTCAAGTTAAAAACCTCACAGAAATAATTCCACTGCAGCGCTCTACCAACACTCCTCTCCTTCACCCAGGGCATTCTCACAGGGCAGGTCAGAAACGGGCTCCTCTAAGTCCCCAGCCGAGACACAGGTTTTCCCCAAAACATTAGCAAAGAGCACAATTCTCTTTTGCTGTCGATCAGTCTCCTCAGAACCAGCCCCCACACACACCAGCAACTCCTGTTTCACCAGAAACAACTAAAAAACCCCCCAAATGACAAAAAAAAAAAAAAGTTAAAGCTCTTCACACTATTGAAGTCCTAAAAAACGTACAGAGATCTAAAAGAAAAACATTTCCCAGTTCCATATCATTTTTATGGATGAATTTTTCCAAAGAAATTGTTAAATTTCATGTAAGGAACCTCAGAGCATTCATTTCTCATGTTGCATTCAAGACGTAATGAGGGCAGAGATCATTCAGTGATTGCAGTTTTCTTAATTTTACCACCCATAGACGACAAACTTCAATCAACTATTCTAAAGCAGTTTTCCCCATTCCCTCCTAAAAAGTCTCATTTCTCTGTGAGGCTACTTTGTACCGGTGTATGAGGTTGTTTAACTCAATAAAATTCCATGATTGAAATCTAACGCACTGTGTCCAAAACGGTCAAAGCCAACAGGCTTTCTGAGTAAAAGCGAAGCTGCAGGAAAAGGTGCTGAAAGACTACAACTGCAGTATTTCAGGAAGAGTCTATTCAAAACGCCGTGTGAATAGAGGCCAACGACCAGTTGGCAGTCCCCCCGCTTTGCCGCGAGTGCCGGGGTTCAGGCAGAGTGAAGCCAGAGCAGCTGGCACGGGGTTACTGCAGCCCAGCGGGTGCCTCCTCCTGGCTCCCCTCTTCCCGCTGCTGTCCATAGGGCACACGCTGCCGTATACGTTCCAAGCCACGGCAAACCCCGCCGGGCCTTACCTCTGTCGCTGAAGTCATCCACCAGAATGATCTCGGCGATCAGGCTGTCCGGCGTGCGGTTGATGATGCTGTGTATCGTCCGCAAGAGCGAAGTCCAGCCTTCGTTATGGAAGGGGATAATTATGCTCGTATTTGGTAGCTTTTCCAAGTACACCTTGTGCTTGCAGCTGGAGAGAGAAGGAAACGATGGTGTAAGTGTACTGAAAATGCTGCCATCCGTTTGGGCTGTTCAACCATCCTGGCTTCTGGCACAAAATCCAACAGTGCAATCACCCAGTAATTTCATGTGACGGTAATTAGCTCATTTAAAACACCCGTACTTCTTACAACATACAGCAAATCTGAACAGCCACAGAGCTGAAGTACCCTGACTGCAATTAGCTTCTTTTCCTTCACTGGAAGCTTTTTCCTGCAAAATGACAGAGGACGTATCTTCTACAGCGCTATTTCCAGAAAACAAACCCTCCGATCAGAAAGAATTCTGAAACATAGTATGAAGCAAAAGAAAGTCTGCAACGATCCGTTTTTGTCCGCAGCAGACGAGATCTGTAGCAGCAGTCTATGTCAAGAGACAAACTCCAGAAAACAATCCACCACAGTACGCAAAACAAGTACAACTCCCCATCTAGATGCCCAAAAGGACTGCTGCTGTTATTAAATGCAGAGATAAAACGCCACACAGCTCTGAAGATGCAGACTTTCCACCTTACGCTTCTGGAAGGGAAGCCCTGCACCTTCCGCACCCGCCGGGGCAGCGCCTCTGCTCAGCGCTCACCCCCCGATCCAGTGCTGACTTCTTCACGCCTTTGAGCAAAAACCCAGTCTTTGAAAATAAATCACAGCCTTGCAGTTCAGTTTCCGCTAACAGGCGAGAACATTTCAGGAACAACGTTTATGTTACTGAAACCGGTGGGATCTCATCTTTGTGTTTCACTGAAAAAGTGGGAAAGGGGGGACGCTCCTGTTGCTAATGTGTCACTCAGCTCCGGGGACAAAGTAACGGCATGGTTCCTGGTTCCCCAAGAGAGTCACATCCCAGTAAAGCATCCCCACAGGCAGAAACACCCCAGCTTTGAAATAAACAAAAGCAACAACAACAACAAAAAAAAGGAAAAAAGCTTCGACCTGCCACCTCCAGGTGTAAAAGCAGGGCTCTCTGCCGAGCTTCCCAAGGAATAGCTACACGTATCAAACACTGCTGTAGGTTATAATGCTGATTTACATACATTTGCAGCTTAAGTTTGCATTTCCACTGTATAAACTTCACTCAGAAATCAATATTTACCAATTTCTTGTACAGCTGCCACATTGAAGAAACGTCTCAAAGAAATACTGAAAGCTCATACAGTTGTATTTGCAAAATATTAACTGCTATGTAGCTGTGAATAAACAATCAAGTTTTTGGATGCTTTCCTCAAAAATAAGATTTAAATCTGTAATTCAGACATTTCTTCCTAAAACACTGCAACAATGAAATTAATGACAAGTCATTTGCAAAAAAAAAAAAAAAAAAAAAAAAAACAAACCAAAAACTTTTGGAAACTTTTTACCAAGCAGCTTGCTGGTAGAACTTATGTACGAGCTGGAGAAAGGACAGTTGCTTTGCAGGAATGGGAAGTTCTGCAGAAAACACTGCTCATTGCTCAGTGACGGAAAAGGCTCAGTACCTATCCCGACATCTTGGCAGGGAAGAAGAAAAAAATCCACCGCAGCCATAGAATTAAGTAAAAATTCTTTCTCTTATCTGTATAAGAGGTAGACCAAAGGCAGCCCAGGATTAGTAGGGAGCCGTTTCAGCTGGCACATGAAGAACCCCACCGCCCGAGCCCCCCACCCACTGCTGCCGGCTGTTGGCCAACAGTGACACTTCTTGGGCTAGCACACACACAGCTATCACACAGCCACACAGTTCTCACGCTTCCCTGAAAGCTAGATCTACCCTTTGGCATTTTCAAGGCCCAGTATGATTTTAAAACTAGCAAGTTCTCCCACCCCGTAAAACCCCAGGGCAGCAAACAAAACCACCACGGGAAAACAAGCAAAAGAACCCCCCGCGTCAGACTACAACTTCTAAAGGGAAGGGGCAAAAGAGACCACCCAAAGCACTCAAATACATTACAATGTTGATTCTTTATAAAAACGTCACCCTCCTGCGTGACAATCTACCTTTTGAAAGAGGTTGCACTGAAATGTGTGTGTTTGCATGGTCAATACTGTAACCTGAAGTGTATACAGACGGGGGAGGTCATTTCATTTGGATACTCTCATCAAGGGTTTCAGATTAATTGCGTATTCTGAGTGATGAGGAGAAGCAACATCAACAGACTTAGTTTTAAACTATCTCCTCCTTCCCACAGAACAGATCACACCGTTAGCCCTGGAAGAGAGCCATGCTCAGGAGAGGGAAGAGGGAAACATCTTATATTTTCTGAATGAGTCTCCATCATTCCACTTCGACCTTTAGTCCTCATTTGTATTTACTTTTACTTTGATAGTCATTGCAAAGGTCCCTGCCTATGGATTTCTGGAGAGCACCACAAACCACCAAAACGCCCTTTTCCTACTTTTCTCAAAAGAGCTGGTCATATTCACAGATTCATAAAAATGAAGCCTTCTGTTCACCACCCTATTGTGGAGACTCTCTGTTTGGTTTCACAGCGGTGCCCTCCCCGTCTTCCTTCAGCAGGTTAAATTCTGCCTAATACGTGAATCATGCACCTACCTAGACTGCTTTATTCTGCCAAAGGCACCATAAACCAGTCTATTTAGGGGCATGATTCACGTATTAGGCAGAAAAGATAACAGGTTTTCTATACGCAACAGCAACTGACATAAATCCATAAAGCTTGACATACATAGATTTATCTTAGCTCATATTTCAACTCATCTGCATTTTTCTGATGAGAATGATGTTTAAGAACAGGAACCATCAGCAAAGTTAACAGATAAACTACTAGAAAGACACTTTTACCATTAACTGCAACAATTTTGCATCTGCATCAAAGATTTTTAGAGATGTTCTTTCAACACAGGTCCATTATCAAAAATTCCACAGAGTGCACTTGGAGAGGAGCTGACATAAAGTTTGATTGTAGCTTCAAACCAGCCGTGCTTTATTATTTATGCTGGCTCCAAGGTTCTAACATTACTCTTAACACACAACTATTTTATATTTCAGCCACCATGAAGTCATACTTTCAAGACTACGTGCTTTTTTGCTCTCACCAATGTTATCCTAACATGATAACTGCGTTTTAACCACTCCTAGGCAAAATACAGACCCTGATTTCAATAGGTCTCCCCTCCCAAGTTGATTTGGTTAATGGTTTAACTGCCCTGTGGAACGAATGTTTCAAAAGTAAGATTCTCGATCCTCCAAAGAAATGAGACATTATAATCCCAGAGGATTTCTTATTTCCTGAAGAATGCAATCTTACCAAAATTTATTCAAATAAAAAAATAAAGCAAGCTTTACCGTAGAAAAGAAAAGTGGTATGTACAAGAGATTATTTTATTATTAACTATTACCAGCCAAATTTAACAGTGTTTAAATGAGCACTAATATTAACTAGGTAAAACTTTTTGAATTCTGGTGTATATGTTAAATGGAACTGAACTGACTTGCTATGGAAATATTTCAAATACTGCTCAGCAAAATAATTTTATTTTCCAAAGCCTCACAGTTTCAGTGGAAAGTTTTGTCAAACTTGAATCATTTTAAAAACAGATAGTCCTTGCAGACATGAGCTCTGAGGGCTGGTTTGAGTGAGAGGTACGGTAGGAGAACCACACACGGAGTCTCAGGATAACAACCTGCCAGGAAATTAGATAGTTTTGCCCATGGGACTGAGGGCAGAGAACCAAACCAGTCTGCCTGGAATTAGTAACACCAAACTGATGTTTCGCTTCAGCTTTGATCACCGTAATTCCCACAAAAGCATCCTCAGGAACCGGCCCTGCCTGCGTGCGGGTACCCACCGCCGTGCCCAGACTGATAAGGGGATAAATATTTCTGGATGCCAAGAGCGCATTATTTGACAGGTCTTACACCATTCCCATTACATTTTTCCCCACTTTCATCCTTCCCTCCATACTTGCGTTTCCTCAGATAACCAAACTGCTCAGTGGAATGTTAGCATTTGGGGCAGGATCCATTTGTTTTGCTCAGAAGCTCACCAAGCTGTCCTGGAGATGAGCCTCAGCAGCGCCCGGCACCGCGGGCACCTGCACACAGTGGACATCCCAACCCAACAGCCCCAGCCTCCGCTCTTCTCCAGAGGGGATTCTCCAGATCCAGGATTGTTCCCAGCATTACAGAGTGCCAGCTGGGGGCTGAATCCCAGCGGCTTGTCCCTTTCACAGCCAGGGCTGGGATCCAGCAATACATGGGAATGCTCTCTCCTCTCCATACACCACGCGGTCCCACCACACACACGTAACGTGCTGGCTCTTCAGAGCTTCAAAAGACTCTGTGGCTTTTGGTGATTAGGACTATTCTGCCCCTACTATTAATCCTCTGTTAATCTCACAGCACCTCTTCCCAATACTTGCCTTCTCTCCTGGAGGCAGGGACTGTATTTTACTACTGACTTCCACAGGGACAACATCTGATCTTGGATAAGGTTTCTCACTGCTCTAGGTATTTGTAGGACTATTTGTATCAGACATGCCTGCTGTACTGATATGCCTATTCTCATCCTCTTAGCAAGAATGAAGATATAACTAATCACACGTTACTCCCAATGGTATCTCTAAACACACTCCCAGTAACTGCTTGCACTCACAGCAGGTCACACAGGACACAGGAGAACCCTACCTCACCATCACTCCATAGGGCAAGTCACCTATTGAACCAGAATAATTTGCTTCTGCAGTGTAAGCCTACTGCATTCCAGTACCATCATAAAGGCTGAGGCCCAAACTGAGAAGTGGAGGCCCACTGTGTTCTTTCGGGTGGACTTTTTTTTTTCTTTTAAAGAAAGTGCGCAGTTCAAATTTTTCTATTTTTAAACCACGCACTTGCCCATGACACTTAAAAATGTGGAACTTTTGAAACAGTCAAATAGTAACTAGTCTTTTAGTTGTGCTTTTCAAAACGAAAAGGTGGCTGCCATCAAGAGAGATTATTTTAAGAGCACAGAAAGCAAGGTCATTTGTTTCAGAAGCACAGGATTTGGGTCCTGAATCAACAAGTCGGGAGGGGGTGAAGAAACACGGATCGGTATCTGGGAGTCATGGCAGGAACACCGTTCAAGGGGGAGAACCACCTGACAACCGAAACTAGAAAAGTCCTTCCTACTGAGCATAAGTATTTTCTGCTCAACCTTAATCGAATACTACAGCTTAACCTTAATAAAGTACTACAGACACTTTCCTAAAGATGTGTCTTCTCTTGCAGTTAAAGGAGGCACTCTGGTGTGTGGGACAGTGCTGAGCAACAGCTTCAGGAGCTAAGGGTACGAGAATGACAGTGTCTTAGCATAAACATTAATAGATTTCTGCAAACTTATTATTTAATAAACTCTTAAATCTCAGAATAATTCCTGTGTTAAGTCTGAAAATGCCATACAATTGTCTTAGTAGAAATACCCAGGAAGAAAATAACCATGATGAGCAACAGCCACCCTGCTAGGTAAGGAGCTCACAGCTGGGAAGCTGGTACCTTAGTGTTCAGAACAAAGGGAGCAGAGGAGACGAGACAGTGCAAGGGGCATTATGCATTTCCCTCACACAAATCCTCAGAATTAGGAAATAGCCTCAGCAATTTGGACTCTGCCAGAAAACTATTTTATAGGCACAAATACTTTTGTATGTACGTATGAAAAATCTGCAGCAAATGACGATACAATGACATTTTCAAGACTATTATCATGACTCAAGTAATGAAGCTTGAATTACGCTTTCAAAAACTGCTATCCTTGATCAATCCTGTCTTTCTCGCAAAGATAGTTCAGAACTTACATCTGATATTTCTTGTCAAAGACTAATCCTACATCATTAAATGTGTCCCTTAGATATTTTCAGATGAGATTTCTAAAGAGAGGACTTCTCTACCAGGACACGAGCTCTTTCCAAATTATTTTCAAAGCAGTAAGTACCCCGTCACTATCTCTGGCCAAAGAACCTCCTTCCTCTCCCCCTTCCATTTGCAGATCCATTCCTAAGCACTAACTCTAGTCCATTCAAGTGTGTTGCTTACTACTGTTTTGACAAACTGAACTGGGAAAGCTGCACAATTCTGTTCATCACACACACACCTTCCACAGGGCCACCTGTAAGTGGCTGCTGTGAAATCAAAGTTCTTTACAAAAAGGTAAGATAGAATTTATTGTAAATGATTTGTATAGTGAAAAATGTTAAATACATCATAACTGACAAAGTGGAACTTTCCTACGAGATTTGCTTTTAGCAGTTTGTTATGGTATCTTGCCCCAGGAGCTCAAGGCTTATTCATTGTCACACCCTTTAACTCACATTAATACTTATTACTTAATACTTAATACTGATAATCCCTTTGAGATACAGAATTACTCTGCTGTGCTGAAACAAGAAACAGAACTGAGTTTCTGAACAAAACACTTTTAGAGGCAGTTTCAAAGTTGCAGGGAGACTTTTAGAAGGTTAAAAAATAGCGAGAGGCTCCTCTATTCCTGAAATACCAACCTGCCCAAGGAAGAAAAAGAAAACCCATCACAGAATCACCTGGAAGCTCTTTGCAGCAGGCACTAATAAAAAACGAGTTGGAAGAGGGCCACTGGCAAAGAGAGAGGTAGTAGAAAGCAGTGACAATTACAGGGCTTTGTTACTCACTGCCCAGAGTCCCAAGACCATCACAATACCATTTTGAGGTCAGCTCCACTGGGTAGAAATGAAGAACAGCATCCTTTTACTTCAAGGTATAGGGATACCTCTGCTTAATTCCCTGATGAGTTTATAAGTGTCTGTGTGTGTGTGGTAGTCCTAAAACATCATACTAGCTTTAGAAGAGATGCAGAACCACAAAACTCTCCATTTTTATGGCTTCTCTACTAACAGAAACATGCAGAAATCCACTGCCATTGCAGAAGAACAAATGAAAGAAACTGGGCTTTAAAACAGTGAGGAAGGAGCTGGGGGCTGGCTCCAGTTCAGGAGCAGCAAAAAACCACACAGCCAAAGCCAGTTCACAGCAGCAGCAACTGGTTTGTCCTGCGGAGAGACCAACAGCGGTGTTTCAGGCACGTTAAGGGATGCCCACAGTGATGCCGTGGCCAGTTCCCAGGCTGGGGGCCTCCCACACATCAACCGCCTCCTCCAGCACCTTTTCTGACAGATAATAGCACCGGAGAAGTTAAATCAGAAGTTAAATGCAGACACCCCTTCACTACGCTTAGGAGCAAGGTAGCCCACTACAGCACTTACTGGACCACAGCAGTAGCCCACCTCCAACTCCCTCTCTTACAGGGGCTGCCAGAGAAAACAGGAATATTTTCAACTTTTTTTTTTCTTTTCATTTTTTTCACTGCCTTTGCCATCACACACTCTCTTAGCCGAGCTGCTTTTTCAGATCTGACCTTTTCTTCCCCATGATTACAGCACCCACCAGCTCCTGACAAGCCCCGGTCAAAGCCACCAGGACAAAACACTTTCTGGGGCAGATTTACATAGTAATTGTCTGAGCGCCTCAAAGCATCCAATTCACAGCAACAAGCCTGCCTCCCACCCTCCTTCTGTTCCAATCTAGCCCTGTCAGCCCAGCCTGATAAAGCAGTGATAGCCAGTAATTTCTGCTGCCATTTGACAAGGCTGGAAAATTAGCCTGGGTGTGAGCTGATGGAGGGGAAAGCAATCTTTATTTTCCCAGCTGGGAGGCAGGCAGGCAGCGCGGGACACAGCCCCCAGTAAATGTCACAGCACTTTTCCCTGCTAGGGCAAATAAGCCTTCTCCAAAATTTCGTTGCTGTTTTCATGAAAAAAAAAAAAAAGAGAGAAAAAAAAAGACAGAATGCTTAAATTGTACAGTAGAAATAGTTTACATTATTGCCATTAAATGCACTAACAACCAACACGCCATGGAAACCAAAGACCACAGGGCTTTGCCCATTTAGGTAGGGGCCTCGTCAGAGCTCAACTAGGGGCTTGTTACTTTAGGTCAAATTGCATCGTTTTGGTCTGTCAGGACAATCTCTCCAGCAGCACCACGTGGCTTCAAAGAAACCAAAGTCCAGGGTTTGCGTCACTTCACCCTCCAAACCAGAAGGTTTCTCCAGCCCAGGGAAGCACACAGTGGGCAGCCAGTCCTTAAGACACAGGGCACGTTCAGGGTTCCAAAGCTTTGTTTTACATGATAGTGAGGTATGAAACCATCAACCACTCATGGAAAGACCTAACAAAACCTAAAAAAATTAGTTAAAAATAATCACTCTTTAACATGCTTTAACAAACTTACCTACTTATCCATATCTATTAAATCTAGGCTGAGGAAAACACAGGAATGCATATAGTAATTTTATACTGTCTCAAAATCCCTCACAAGCAAGCTTATACCAGGAAGCATCTTAATACTATATTTTAGCTTAAACCTTGCAGTTCATAATCTATGAATTCCCAAAAAGCAGCAAGCAGCCCAATTTATCCAATACATACTCATACACACATTCCCAAATCTTTTTTTTTATTTTTGAGAGAAAAAATTACAGAAATATCAATGTACTCAAATCTCATTTATTCACACCAAGCAGGCTTATATGATTATCTCTCAAGAGTCAGGCAGACCTTAACATGACCCATAAAAAGCCTCTTTTTTTGAGTCTGGGTTCATTTCCCTTCCCCATACTAGTCTAGTCATTCTAGTTTTTCTGCAAAGTTCACTAAAACATAACTAAGGATTGACAGTAACTCTACAACTATTCTAAAAGACACGAAAGATACAGCTAAACAAAAAACCCCAAACCAATCCCCTCAGACATCCCATCACATATTCATTTCAGCCTCTCTTAAAAACGCAAGGGCTGGCAACCAGACTGCATTCAAGTATTTTAGGAGAGAACCTTTCAGGCATTCCCTCAGCTTCTGCTGCTGATAAGGAGGGAGAGTTGGAGAGTTTCAGTTCAGCACAACAGGTGGAGTGAAATTTGCTTTTTTTATTCTTGAAAAAGAAAGAAAATCTCATTAGTGTTCAGGACACAGAGGATCTCACAGCCTTTGGCTGAACACCCATATTTCTTTGAATATTAAAATGCATTTCTTCTGAGGCCTGTGAAAAATTTAACGTGCAAAAAAACAACTCAAAACCCACAATGGGCATAGCTCAGCCTTCTGAAACTGAACACTGCTGAGGGGCCAGCACCTCACACAGCAGCAGCACTGGGAAACCCAGGCATCACCACAACGGGCACCCTCACTGTACCAGATGAACACTTTCAGTACAGAATGGACCTCTTTTTGCCCACGGAAACCTAAAAAGGATGGGACTTCTTGTGACAGATTGTTCAGGCAAACCAAAGAGGAACTGTGTGTCTGATCTGGGACTACACAAATTATCAACAAATAATCTACAAATTCTAGATAAAAGGAGTCTCGTTGAGATCCAGCCATACAAACATTGCAAAACCTTGGAAGATTTTAAATTATAGTAATGCCCCCAACTCTGTTGCTATCAGGAATTAACTTGAATTCCTTGATTCACGACTGAAAAGCTACAAAATGGGATGCTCTAGTTTACAAGGACATGGGGGTTTGACACAGGATCTACCCCTGTGTATGTCTTGCAGTCACTGTCGAGAGCAGGTGATCGCAATCACTCCCCCATGCCTCACTGAAACCCCATTTTGAATAGAGTTCAAAATGCAAATCAGATCCAGTGTTGTTTGTTTGAATGAAACTGGTATGAACAACAGAATACTGAATAATGCTGAAGAGAGAAGACTTAATGGCAAGTGCCATGCTAGATGATTAGAATAAGTAGCATTCGTCTCTCTACAACAGAAAACAACGTTTTTCTTAGCTTTATCTGGTCTGTTGCATTCCAGGCTACAGAAAGCAGCTTGGGGCAGGTGAAAAGGAAAAAACAAACAATACTATTCTTGTGGGGTTTGAAATTTTTTTCATATTGATACAGAACTTCTAACTCTTAAAGAGTAATTCCATTGCCAACTCTCAGCACTACCCAAAACTCATCACATTGCTTTCCACTCCAGGTAACTAGAACTCTTATTTTCACTAAATCAATCCTGAAATCCCAATGAACTGAGATGATAACCCTGTTTCAGATTTTAATTTGAAATTAAAGAAGAAATGAAAAACCTTTTTTTGTTTGTTTGGTTTTGTTTTTTTTTTAACTTAAAGGCAGGAGATGATTCTGGGCAATGAACAGAATTAGCTGATGTAACCTGGTGAGAGCATCCACTGTGAGAAGACTTTTGCACGAGAGTGGGACAAAAATAAGACATCAAGGAGCACTCAGAAATGGAAAAAAAAACCAAAACACTCTTCAACTTCTCTCTCTCAATGAGAGACAGAAAAAGCAGCACCACGGGGGATATCAGAAGGATGCAACAGAAACATATTAAGGACACAGGGAAGCTGTTAAGTCAGCCTTAAAATAGAAGTTAACTTTCATTTCCCTAGGGATTTTTACAGCACACACTTTAGTGTCTTAAAAAAAAGGAAAGAAGCATCAATCTGAATACATCTTGCTGAAGTGCTTTAAATATATAACACTTAAAGGAAAAGCCCAAGAACATTATTAAAAAAAAGAAAATCTGAACCTCTCATGGCACCATCATCTCAGCAAGTGTTTAGTTCCACCTATCCCCTCCCAGAAGATGCGTTTTGTAAATCCTGAGCCTGGTTGCCAAAGAGACCAAGAAGGAGAAAGTTCATTTGGGTGAAAAAAGCAAGTTTTGGGTTTCTGCTATCTTTGCATACTTCCCAGAAAGCCAATCACTTAAAAGTGGGACTTGAAATTTCTTTGAAGATTTTGAAATAATTTTTTTTTTTTTTAATGAAGCTATTTCAGAAAAATGCAGAAACTCCTATAGCTGCTCTTCCAATTTAAATACATTTTGAGCCAAACTACAAGATTCACCACTTGGGTTTTGTTGTATTTGAAGGTTCACTTTGTGAATTTTTTCTACTGATGGCAATAAAACCATTCTATTTGGTTGTTTAAAACAAATCCTAGCCAACATTTTCAGGGAATCAGTAGAGATAAGCCCCTACGCAGATGGCGGCACAGCCCTCTGGAGTGTCGGCCACCCCTCCCAGTTTGGTATCATCAGCAAATTTGCTGAGGATACACTCTGTCCCCTCGTCCAGGTCATTTATGACTATGTTGAACAGGACTGGGCTGAGTATTGACCCCTGGGGGACACCGCTGCTCATAGGCCTCCAACTTGACCCTGCTCCATTAATGACAACCCTCTGAGTTCTGTCACACAGCCAGTTCTCAATCCACCTCACTGCCCCCTCATCCAGCCCACACTTCCTTAATTTTCTAATGAGGGTGCTATGGGAGGCAGTGTCAAAAGCCTTGCTGAAGTCAAGGTAGATGACACCTGCTGCCCTCCCCTCATCCAGCCATCTAGTTATAACACCATAAAAGGCTATCAGATCGGTTGAGCATGATTTACCCTTGGTAAATCCATGTTGACCACTTCCAATAACTTCTTTATCTTCAGTATATTTGGAGATGACTTCCAGAACAAGTCGTTCCATTTTGACACAATTAACTAATGGACTCCTCCTGCTACAAGCGTTTAACATAAGGAAGGTTAGAAGGACACAACATCAGCTCACTGAGGACAACACCAAACCATGGGCCATGTAGGATGTCACTGGACGCCACAGGAACCCGGCTGAACAGGAACATCGAAGTGATGCCAAAGCCCAAGAGTTCCAGTTTCCCAAACTAGACACTTTGGTGACAGTCACCCAAGGCTTGGTGGGGACAGAGAAGGGCTGCAGTGGCTTGTCCCTAATCTGTCACTTCTGACAACACACGGCTCCCATGGCTGCTGGGGACACGCAGGGAAATGTCACTGACTGCGGGGACAGCAGCGGGCAGGAGGCGAGCTGCCAGAAGAGCAGCTCTGAAAGACACGAAGGGAGGATAAACATGGCAGCTTCCTCTTAGTTTGGTAATTGTCCTCTGCAGCATCGCTCACAGAGAAGGACGCCTGATGAGCATATTTGTTATGCCAACAGGGCAATTTAACACAGCTTTGATGCTGTGCAGCCACACAGTAGAACTCAATCTCCTTGGAAGCACTCTCTATAAATAGTTTCAGGTAACTTGGCAAAGTTGAAGGCAAACAAAGTATCTAAACAGTACAGCTTATATAAACAAAATATTTCTTTTGACTTAATTCTATGCAAACAACATTAATATATACAAATTAACAGATAAACAGGGTTTTCTCAAAACACTACATGGCAATTAAATAGAAAACATCTCCAACAAAAGATTCTTTTTTAAATATTTTTTGTTAATTCCTCCACTGTGAATTATTTTTTTAAATCTTCCTGTGCAACACCTACAGACTGCTCATTCTTTGAGAGGGACAGTCCCACATCTGATGGAACGTGAAGCGTTAGTTGCCACAATATTTCTCTTTCCACCCACCATGAACTTCCGTCAAGTTCTCGAGTTCTGTTCCCTTCCCGAATTCACACAGCAAAGCTGCACAGGAGAAGCGAGGAGATGCCCTCACCTGAAAGATCGTGTGATAAAGGGAATTACCCAAAGGTAAATCCAAGCCTAGTCACGGAGACAATTAATGATGTCACACTCCTGTACCTTTCACCCATACACTAATAGCATAATGCCCAATTATAGAAGGGAAAAACACCACATAAAGAAGTTGCTTTCATCTTTACACAAAGCCAAAAAAAACATTATGGAAACACTCGTCCAAACATGTAGCCAAAAATTGTACACAACCTGTCACCCTGCCCCCAGCCCAAAAATCCACAGCTATTACCAAATGAGAACCTGAAAAACCATGTGAAATGTTATTTACCACTGCCTAACAAATCACTACCCAGAAACGCCAGGAAAATCATTCTCTAATTAAAAGAGGCCTTCTATAGACTTAATGTGCTACTAATCAGATGAGAGGTCAGTTTAAAAGACAGACAGAGCAAGCGTTTTAACGACAGTGATACATTCATTTTCCATTTCCTATTTAATGAAACGCTCAGTTTTCGTTTGCTGAGGGTTCATATTTGACCTTCCAGGAAAACAGGTGGTTTAGAAATATACAAAAATAAAAAATTTAAAATCAAGTAGTCCAGGGAACAACGTACTTACTTGGGATGCCGGATGTCTGGCAGGGATCGCTCCAGCGCGATGTTGTTGCTAACAAAGATGTTGAAGCCATTTTCCCTGTAAGCAGAGTCATCGTGGTCTTCCTCCGTAAGAGGGTACGGCTTTCCGTGCTCCCCTTTCCCTGCAATCAAACAAAACAGTTACTTCCATCAAACTGATAGCACAAAATGGACTAAAAGTCAGCCAGGCTGAACTTCAATGGGTACCCTGTGCCTGGGACATCGCTAAGGGATTGCTTGCAGTGGCTCCAGGACGCTCCTGTTACTTCCGACAGAAAAATACAAAGTAGGTACAAATAACAGGACTCAAAAGTCCCTCTGAATTCACCCAGTTCATCCAGCTTTTGATCTTTCCAGAGACACGATCAGCTTAAAGCCATTATATAGATAAAAATTTAAATTGTAAATTAAGATAAGATCTTTTTGCATAAGAATCACACTTTCACAGCAAACTTATGAACAAACAGATCCATTCCAGCAATATTTGGTTTAATTGATACAAAGAACAGTCATACAGTTACCCTACACCCCAGCCCTCCTCCCTACCCACTGTTTCCAAGCCACCTTCAGCACTGGGCTCAGGGTGCCCCGCTCTCCAGGACACTGGGCAGGACACCAAGCGTTTTGCTGGGGGCTCCTCAAACCCTTGCACTCCAAGGGAGCAGCCAGATGTACTCAGAGCTCCTGATTTGGTATCAGAAACTGGTCACTTTGGCTCCCTAAAGAAACCACCTGCTCGTTCCCTGGCAAAGCACAGAGTTTCCACTCCAGCTTTTCATTCCCAAGTTAGTTCCCACCATCGGTTCCTCAGCTGGCTCAGTACCTGCCTCCAGCAACAGCACCTCCATCCCTTCCAGCCGGGAGCAAACACAGCCACTTCAAAGGAAAATGGAACATGAAAGCCTTCCTTCTTCTCAACTATTTTTAGCCTTCTCCTTCTCGCAGAGGACGAGCTCTCCAGAGCTCCTAAGCCCTTCATGCCTACTCAGGTTCTCAAGGAGCTCCGCTTCCTCCACATCTAATTGATCAGCTTGTAGCCCCTCTGTCCCTCTCCCTCCAGGCCCCCACCTGAGAAAATGCCTCCTCTTCCCTGAGCTCTTCAGAGAAATGACCCCGCTCCCAGGTGGATGTGATAAGGGCCACCTGATGCCCAGCTAACGAGGAGCAGCTGAGGGAGGGGTGACGAGGAAAGACACCACCAGCTCGGAGAAACAGCCACCAGTACCCTATGAGCATCTAGCGATGCTCTACTTCGTATTGTATGCACACAAAAAGTTACAAACACAGAATATGCAATTATAGGTAGTGGAGTTACTCAATTTTAGAAATTTTTGCAGATAAAATAATAAATTTTTATCCCAAACTGTGCACATATAATTACAACTTCATTTAAATTCTTAACAAAAATAATTGTTACTTACAAGAGGAGTTAGTTTGTGTTATGAAACACTCTTTGTTTATGCTTTTTTCTAGCAGCTATCTTGTCATTTTTATTTTCAAACATCCCCAACATGCATATATCAGTAACACAACACAAAATCCAAGCCTAAGATTCTACGGGTGTCTTTGTGATTTCATACCACATATGGGGGAACTGTGTTGCTGAAGAAGCAGCTGCCGAGTCAGAGCACTGCTCAAAATTCCGCGGTACACTTACATCAGATCTGTTTCAGGACACAGTAGCAATAAGCTGACGTAATCCTGCCCCCAAGACACAGGAGTTTTAGCCCCTCTCTTTCAGCACACATTCTAAGTACACCCAAAGCACTTATTTTAATTTGCCTTTACTAAGAGATGTGTCCAGGTGCTTACTGATATAGTAGAAATTCCAGAATAAAGTACCTATATGATAAGACACACTATTGCTAATAGCTGTCTTTTACAATATCTGTAAAAAATACATATATTTCAGCTATTCACCCAGTATTAAGAAAAGCAGCAGCTTTCCTTTGCTTTTCCTAAAGGAGTCCATTTTGGCAGGTGAATATTTTTGATACTGTTGCCGTTCCTAGAGAAACTGAAGACAAGTCCTTTGAGAGCAACCTCCCAACCCTTCCTCCCCGACCAGGGAGCCCCACGGCTGGGCATGAGCCCAAAACCCAGACATGGTGGTCCCTACCTGGAAGGGCTGGGGACGGGCTGAACTCTCTCACGCCGAGGTGACCACCTGCAGTCCATACATTGCTTTTGCCCTTACACAGGGAGCTGGGCCACGAGGTGCACGAGGAGGGGTGAAGCAAGACCCTTTCCTAAAGCTGTATTAAAATATCCACATACAGCATTAACAGAAGATTTAACATGGGGCTTTACGAACCTCACGGATGTTTCTCCCAGCTTTTTGCTTGTTCTCCTTCGCCCCACAGCTCCCCCTGGTTAGCCAGGGCTCAGGTGGGCATCTATCCCATCCAGCTGAAGGTCGTTGGCTACTTTCTCTAAAAGAGCTCAGGTGAAAAGGCCCCATTTCTTATGAGTGATCTTGGGAGGACAAAAATAGAGTGCTTAGAAGATAAGGATTAAAAAAAAAGGAGTATAACTTTGGAGAATCCATAGGCCTGACGGGTTTTGCACTGAAAATTTCCATGTATGATATGAGTCTCCTCGGCATTACAAATGATCACAAGCACATTAAAACTCTCTTCTGTCACTGCTTTCCTAGGTGGCTGATGGAAACTGCCATCGCTCACACTGGTTTGGAGCTGGCTATCCAGAAGTTTACCTAAAATGACAGGCAAAGACTAAAATTCTGGTGACAGAGAGCACGGAGGAGTTTAATGTCCTGTTACTGGCCAAAGGAGGCTACTCTGAACCATCGCTGAACAGATATAAACCCTCCTGTTCTGTTTGTTCTGCCTCAGGGCAAAACAGCAATTCAGAGATAAAGTATTGTGGGGAAGAGAGAGAGGAAAAGCCCGACGGTGGATTTTTGGCCTCTTTGGATGTAAAAGGGGGCTCACCCAAAAGTGATGGATAAACCTGACCCAGCTCTAAGTTCTGATAATGACTCCCTCTGAGGCTGGTTTACAACTGCAGCATAAACAGCCCCAGAAAGTAAGGACAATCAGAAGTTTTAGTGCAGTTACTTGGATTTTGATTTTTCAAGGTCGGGGGGGAGGGGGAAAGGAGGGGAAGAACCCAAAAGCCTGAGGACAACACATATATTCAGCCTGGGCCCAAAAATCCCACCAGAAGTCTCCACTGTGTGGGAACCCCAACAGCACTGTGCGATTCCTACAGTGCTGACTAACCCTTGGGATTACAGAGTAATTACACTGAGTGTTAACTCAGCACTCAGGGTAAGAAACACTCTGAAAATATGATAGTTTTTTTTTCCTAAAAACACTGGGTTTGGAGTTGACATCTCGACATTGCTTAGCTTTGTGGTACTGTAAGGGTTCTAATGCACCATCTCAAAATGCTTCTGCATAGATATTCAGATTAAAAAACTGGAAAAGTAAGACATTACAGCCATTCAGATAAAGCACTGGCTTGGCCAGATCTCAGATGCCCAGGAAGGCTTTTTTAGCCCCTCCCAGGGATGTTACTGTCTCCCAGGAAACAAGGCACTCTATACCTGCCCCTAAAGGTTTTCAGTTTTATGCTTGACAACCTGTGATAACTGAGAGTTCAAGAACACCTCACTTAAAGCAGCTCCTGCTTCTATTACACAGACACGGCAGAAGGAGAATAAACCCTCTTGTTCAGCAGATGGCACAAAAGGGAGAGGATGAGGCTGAGACAAGAAAATAAAAAAACATTCTGTATACTCAGTACAAATGTGTAACAGAATAACGCTCTGGATAAGCCATGTTGGTACCGTTGCCAGGTACGATAATTTTGAAGAAAACAAGGGTATTGTTGGCAAAATACATTAGCAGTGAATCAATTTGAACATGCAGTAGGAGTTCTGCACTACTGCCACACGCGATGGACAGGGGATCTTGCTAAAAATGATAAACAACAAACCACAGCACAACAGGTTCTGGTTTCGGGGTCTTTGGGGTTTTCTTTTGGGGGTTTGTTTTTATAATTCAGATGAACATTATTTATAATTCAGTAGACATGGTAAAAAGATTGGCTTTGCCATATAAGTCAAAGGAAGCTAAGAGACTGCTTGACATCTTAACACAGGAAACTAAGTGGATAAAGAACATAAGCCACTCAGCTTCTGTGGGGAAGAACTGTGTCCAAATCTGAGTTAGTGAGTTTATACTCACTACTATTAGTTTACTCAGGCAAGACTTCACAGTCACATCAAGTCAATCCTATAATTCACAAAAATATTTAAGCACACCCTTTAATTCAAGCATTCAAGCATCTTTTAATCCAGTAACATTTGTAATAGGAAATAAGAATTCTCCACATGCTAGATGTTTACTAAATAAAAGGAGCTTATTTTAATACATGAGCCTACAAGTCACAGAACACAGAATAGTTTGGGTGGGAAGGGACCTCAAAGCCCCCCCCCAGTGCCACCCCCTGCCCTGGGCAGGGACACCTCCCACCAGACCAGGTTGCTCAAAGCCCCCTCCAACCCACCCTTGAACCCCTCCAGGGATGGGGCAGCCACAGCTTCTCGGGGCAACCTGGGCCAGGCTCTCACCACCCTCACACCAAACAAGTTCCTCCCCACATCTCAGCTCCATCTCCCCTCTTTCAGTGTCAAACCCTTTCCCCTTGTCCCATCGCTCCCCTCCCTGATCCAGAGTCCTTCCCCATCTCTCCCGGAGCCCCTTGAGGGACTGGGCTGCTCTCCGGGCATTCTCTGCCCAGCCTGGATTTGTGGTGGGGATTGCCCTGACCCAGGTGCAGGACCTTGCACTCAGCCTGGTTGGACCTCCTGAGGTTTGCATGGTCCCAACTCTCCAGCCTGTCCAGGTCCCTCTGGATGGCATCCCTTCCCTCTGGTGTGTTGATCACCCCACACAGCTTGGTGTCATTGGCAAACCGGCTGAGGGTGCACCCAAACCACTGTCCATGTCACCAACAAAGTCACTGAACAGCACTGGTGCCAGTACTGACCCCTGAGGAGCACCATGTCTTCTTACTTACAGTGTATCTGATTATTTTGGATAAGGTAATTCTACCGTTTTTTAAAGTATATTAGGAATTTTTTCTTCAACCCCTAAATATTCCATCCAGAATCTATACAATGTTGGCTGTGCATATCATACAAACTCAGAGCCCATCAGGAAAGTTCTCAGGGGGGAGAAGGTATCTCTATTCTTATCCTAGAGATAAGAAGTCCCATGGGGAGCAAGTGATTGTATTTCTTAGCATGGGTAGGCAGAGGAACACAAATTCAAAATGAATGCAGTCACAAATCTAGCTTAAACAAACAATGCAAGAAGTAAAAGGGGGAATAAA
The DNA here is from genome assembly GCA_003697955.1 of Calidris pygmaea. Taxonomy (NCBI): domain Eukaryota; kingdom Metazoa; phylum Chordata; class Aves; order Charadriiformes; family Scolopacidae; genus Calidris; species Calidris pygmaea. The sequence continues at coordinate 597,727 of QJSC01028813.1, read as the reverse complement.
GATCATGAGCTGAATAAAAACATCGAGTCAAACATCATCTTCCACCTAAACTCCCACACAATAACCTCTCGTGCTCCCTGATACGGGAGCCAGAGAGCAACCGGCCAAGTCATAGGCAAAACTCTGCTGAAAGCAACCTGGGGTCTCTTTACATCACTCCTGACCTCCCCCCGGGCACAGCTGGACACCGGGTACCTGCGCTGTGCCTATTCTGATTAATAAGTGTGACACATCATCAGTTCAGACTGCCACCCCCTTCTGCTCTTTGGGGAAGGGGATTTTCATCTGAGAACAAACCAAATGATGTTCCTCCTTCTTGTTTCTTATCCCCACAGACAGGAGGGTGGGGGCAGCACGTCCCCTAAAATATTGGTTAAATTATCTTCAACAGAGAGGCCGTTTGTGCAAAACAGCATTTATCTTCTCTTCTGACAGTAAAAGTCTCAGCTTTTCCTGGAATATCTACACTTGGTGGAGTTTGCATCCTGTCTGAAAATTCTGTATTTTGCAACCTTTAGAAGATATATGGGTAAACAGTTTTTTATCTAAAATTAGTTCAAGAGTCAAGTCAGGGACTAGTGCAGATTAGTCCTTGGGAAAGAAGAGGGAAGAGGAAGTTGTTTCATCACTTTCTCCTTTCATAGCAGGAAAGGAACTGCTTGCTTTGAACATATGCATTTTGTGGTTTTGCATGTTTATATTAATTTCTGCTAAAAGGTATGAAAACTTTCATTCAATAAATGTATGAAGGAATTTTCTTTCCCTATTTGTTATGGAGAGAGAAAATTAAACCTGCACACGCCTCACATGAAAGTTATTGCCTTCATATCACATAAGTCTATCCAAGTAGTAAAAAATGTATGTGTATGCATATATATACATATGCTATGGCATTTCAGATAGAAAATAAGAACATTTTTCTAAGCATATGAGCAGTGAAATAATGGGATGGGCAACCCAGGGAACTGTGGAATCCATAAACAGTCAAGAAAAAGGTAGCATGCCTCAGAGAGACGATGGATACAACTCTGGTCATCTATAGAGGGTGATCCCAATCTAAAATTTCCATGAACTCCATGAGAAACAGGAGGAGGACTGGGGATAATTATATTTTTCCTCAGAGTCAATAAAATTTGTATCAGAAACTGAAAGATTTATCACAATTCTCTTCTATTTTTCCCAGACTTCTCAGAGTATCCCACTAGTGGTACAACTTCATGAGCCTAATTTATAGGAAAGCAATTTAATTGATTTTACATCAATGGAAACAGGATCAAAAATATCTATTGGTTTGGGTTTTTTTGCTACTCTCTCTAGTAACAGCTTAGAAAGCCATTGCAGCAAGATTTGCAATACCTTTAATTATTTATTAGATAACTGTCAAAGTCTGAGGCAATATAAAAGGCTTTTCCTTAGCATCGCAGACACAGTCATAATCAAATCTTACTTATGCAGTTGGGAAAAATAAAACTCTGTCAAGAAAATCCTGAACAATACATTTTCAAGCAAGAATAAATAATATCTTTATACATATATATCAAGTTTTATTTATTACCATTTCAGTATCAAACTACTACAGAAAACAAACAATCCAAAATTCACTCCAGTCCTCTGGTAGAAAACATTCAAATTCTTTATTACCCTTCAGGTGTCAGTAGTTTATACCAGATTTCTTTCCAAGGACCGTGCAGTCCCCAGTAAGTGCTACAGAAGGGTCACTGGGAGCAACCATGAGGCCCTGTCCTTTCCGGATTGCTGCTGGGGTAACGCCAGGGGTGCAGGAGACACAGGAACTAAATGGCTTCTCTCTTCAGGACTGGCTTTATACCAATAGCACGGGTTGGGAGGAAAAGGGAGAAAAAGCTATTACTTTAAATTTTCTTATTTGGCCGCCTGCTCACACCCAGAACAGAAATAAAACCAAACCCCAACAACAGAAAAAAGAACAGAGAAGAGCGTGCTCCTTAAAAAATGTAAGAGGGCACATTGATATTGTGCTGGAGCTGCGTCCTCAGGGTGGTGCTGGCTTCTCACTCCCAGGAGAGAAAAACCCTCAAACAGAAGAGAGATCTCTACTTAGAGCGGGGATGTGTCCCCATCCCTCACAAACATCCCCTGCCGGGTAGGAGACAGGTAAAGGACGAGCATCTCCTGGAGAGGAGACAGGAAGGACAAATGGGAACCTCTCAAATGTACTTATTTTACATATGTGGTCTTACTATGTCTGAGGAGCATTTCTGTAAAAAGAAATGCATATGAAAAAAATGTACGTGAAAAAAAATAATTGTAAAGTACTGCTTTTTTATTTCATTCAACATAATTTCCAGATTTCCCTAGACTCACTAAGCCTGGGCTGACTCCACGTTACTCTAAGACTAGCCCTTCTGTGTCAGCCTGCAGGCAGAAAATGGCACAAGAGTTTTTTGAGCCCATGAAGTGGGAGAAGCCGAAAGGACACAGTAGTACTTCACATGCTCTTCTCGAAAGCTGGAAAGACAGCCAGTGCTGCGGTGGACCCGGCGGTGGGGCAGGGGAAGGCGAGCAGAGAGGGCTGGTGGTGAGCAGGAGACCGAAGCCGCAGAGCGAGTGGAGCGAGAAACCGCAGCAGCTGTTCATTGTCATTTCTTTTTCATTATTTTAAATCAAGGCACTGTACCTTATCTTAAATATGTGCATTTTCCTAGTCAGTAAGTAATTCCTAAATCTTATAGCCTGTGCTTTAATGAACATTAGTGTATCCCTCACCTTTCTCATCCATTGGAAACGTGCAGCCTCTGAATTTCCAACATGTGCATTGCCGAGTGAAAATACAGTGTGCGGGGGGCAGTGATTTTTCAGAACCCATCATGAGGTTAACCAGTGTCACTGCTGTGTTTCAGCAGAAGGGTGACTGCACATGAACTCTGAAAAGTAAATTGCCTGAAGGCTTGAACAAACACTTCTCAAAAATAAGTAAGAATATTTTTAAAAAAAATCAGTGGCTTTCACACTTGCTGGCAGGACTACAATGGCTTGGTGGGCAGAAAGACTCATTCTAGCCCCTTCCCCACTTTGATAAGCGTAGGGAAAAAAGAAATAAAGAGAGTAAGAGGATGCTGTTTGGCCTGGCCGGCGTATTTAGGAGGTGGCAGTGTCCGAGCAAGACGGGCAGCGAGCCGTGGTGTTTGACAGGAGCTGCTCTGTCACGCCGCGGAGCAGCAGCACCTTCAGCAGCGTTCCGGGCTGAGCCAAGGCATGCACAGCACATCTCCCCTAACTCCAACTACTTATCACCCAAGCCACAGCCGCCAGAATGCTCGTTTCACTTAACACAAGAACAGTCTGGCTGCAGCTCATTAATCAGAACCAAAGAGGGAGTGAGCGAGGGTGTGAGAAGCAGAGCTCCAGCACAGAAAGGGCTGCACGGTTTGCTTTAGTAACAGAACGACCTGTTAGGATAAGACAGATCTACTGTGGAACAAGATTACCCGAGAAAACATCTACTAATGGTGCTAAGATGTTTGTTTCAGTGCTTAAATAAATGGAGTTCACACAAACTGCATCAGGAATGGCATTCTAATAATCTCTAGTACCAGTGGCTCCTCTATAATTAATGCCTGTGTCCAAGCTGATCTCCTGGAAAAGCTGAAACTAAAGTGTTGCTAACATGATATATACAGGGACTAAACAGATCCACGGAGTTAATGCAGAACTACAGTTGGCCTGGGTACAGTTTCAGCAAGCCCAGGAATACAAAATACTAAGGTTCTAACCAGCTGTAATTAACACGGGACTTCTCCTTCCCCCTCTTTTCCCCCTCATTCCCAGAGGTACTGTAACCGTGTGCCGTTTGCTGCATACCATCACCCCAACACAACCAGGATGTTCCCTGGTGTGTTAGGTGTTCTTTAATTTTTTTTTATTATTATTTTTTTTCATGAATTCAACCTAGACTAGCTCCAGCGAAGCTAGTGATTGGCAAAATTGTGATTGGCCAATCAGTCACATTGCTCTTCTGACAACTGTCTGGACACCACAAGCCCTGGTGTGTCCACTGGCACTACCGTGCTGCCCAGCCACTGCCCTCTGCTCCTCACATACCACTAAGGCGGCATCGTCAATATTGCCTTTCGGCATCCGTCTGGGGGTTCAAAACCCACTCTGCGTTTGGAGGAGCCTTCAACCGACCGACGTCCTGGTGGTGGTGGTGGGACCTGAGCTGAATGCAGGACCTGCCAGGAGCACAGCTCCACGCGGCCGTCTCCCCCCACGCCATCGATCCCCCTCCCTATAGAGAAGTGCAGCGGAGCCCCTGCCGGCTCTTCCTCACAGCCCGACACCAACTGCAGAAAATTGCCTCTACTCACGCCGGCTGGAATCTCTATGCTGTGGAATCAAGCAGAGGCAGATGTGGAGACTCAAAAAATCACCTCCAGCCACAAGCTGAACAGATTTCCCACTGATTAGTTAAAAATATTTTCTGTTCAGAAGGATAACTCGTCACCTACAGAACACAACTAAATATTTAGCCCAAGGCCCACATTTGTGCATCATTCTGCAGGAATCCTCATATGCCCATTGAGAACTTTTCTGAAAAAGTTCGTATGCTCAAAACTGATGTTTGGATTCAGCCAAAAGTACTTGCTGAATTTCTTTCATTTTGTTGATGTCTGGGTTAAAAGCAGCAAATCAAAAATGTATTTTAAAACCCAAACTTTTAAAATTACAGTCACTGTTCTTCAAAATCTTACATAAATGACAAAACTTAACTAACATTGCCAAAGAATAGACATCCAAGTTGGAAATCCTGTTTGAGAACCAAAACAGTACTTTCTCCTTTTATCATAGGCGGAAAAAGTTACACGTGTTCCCCCCCAGAGTCTCACACGCGCCCAGCTCTCATTTCAGATGTATATGCAGCAACTCCCCAAAAATTTCTCACTGAGAAAAATTAAAAAATGCTAAGTTGCATGGTGCAGTAAAAAATAAAACTAGATAAACAAAAGAACTCATCGTTCCCCGTATTTTCCAGAGGAAAGCACACACTCAGCCTGTCTATATTTTGCCATTAATTCAGCTCTGCATTCATTTCATAGGCTTTCACTTAGAGAAAGTGATTCTACATGTTTAATTTAATTTTTCCTGTACTTTCTGAAATAACAAACTTTTCAAATTCTTTAAAATAGTTAAAAGCCTCACTGTGTATTATTATAATTGAGAGAAATGACGAGAGAGGACTGGATTAAGAACTGATGCTCCACATAGAAGGCGGCTTTCTGTATAAGGTTACAACTGGCATTTCAAAATGTTTTCCATTTTTGATATTCATTCTAATTACTGAACCTTGATTTTTGCATTTTAGTTATATTTTCAGAATACATTTTCCAAAACTTTCCATGATGCTTTTGCTAAAATCAGACTCGTCGCTGACAGAAATCACCAGTAATGAGCTCTCTTCCTTTACAATAGGTTCTTCATCCAGATGGTCCTTGAAAAGGCACGAAATACACTTAAGCTTATTGAAAGAATTTATCCTTTAACGTGCCTTTAAGAGACTCTGCTAAAAATAAATAACTGAACAAAACCCCATCCCTACGCAGTACATTCAGGCTTCACACTAAGCAATGAGAAACTTTCCAATCGATTCCTTCCCTTCTTTTCCCTTTCGTTTCTATCAGTTGACCAAGAAATATGTGAAAACACCCACTGTTCTTCCCCAGGCATTTGGAGAGATCATGAAGGATCGTCATTAAAGGACCTGCTCAAAACAGGGATGCAGCTCCTGAACTGGGCTCTTACACCCGTGAGATGAAGCTCCCCTCAGGTGAGAGCTCTGAAGTGCACCATGCCAGCGGGCTACAGCTGCAGCCAAGAACCTGTCCTTTTCTTGGCATGCTTATTAGCTTTTTGAGATGTGTAATTATTATCCACTAAAGAAAATACATACAAAATGAAAAAAAAATGTTACTTGAGTATGTGGCATTGCCAAGAAATGCTCAGGGTCTCATGATTCCCACGTGAAACTTCCGACTTCTCAGAAAAAAAACCAGATGAAAATGTGGTCTGCATCACAGTTTCTTACAAACTTTAAAAAAAAAAAAGATGATTGTATAGGCTGGGGGAAGAAAGTCATTTAAATACCATGCTGAAGTGGCAGTATGTTCGTAACTTGCTTAACTTACTGATTAATAGCAGCTAATTAAAATGTCAGCCCTCTAGAACTTTAACAGCTCACAGCTTTCACTCTCCTTTCTGAAGCACACCAAGCTTGGACTCCTTCCCAGTACAGCTGCTTCAGTAAAAGCTGGGAACAAAGTAGACTGAAAAAACAAATAAACTAACGTGTTATTTATTTAAAGGTTTCCTTTAATTTTTGTGTGACAATATAAAATTTAGACTAGTCTCTCAACTAAAATAATCCCCGTGGAATGACGGGAAGTATCCAATAACTGGAACAGGTTCTCCTCAAAAGGGCAGGAGATCCTGCCTGGGAGGACAAGGGTGTCACTTGAAAATATAAAAATATAAACTTCTTTGAAGAGTAAATTAACTGACAAATACCAAGAGCAAGACTGTCTCCATGTTTTAAGAATACCAATAATACCAATTTAAAATGTATCTTGATTATTTTTTATTTTAATCTGAGCATGAAAGTAAGTTTCTTTTCCCATCAAATTTCCTGGCAAGATTTACCATTCACATTTCAACCCACAGGCCTTTGAGTTAAGATTGCCTTAAAAAAAAAAAAAAAAAGAGTTTGTTTCCAGCTTGCGGACAGCAGAACTTTCACACGAGTTGGCAGAACAAAACGCCACTCCTAGAATCCTAGAAACGTTGTTTCTTTTCTTTTTTTTTTTTTTTTTTTCTTTATTTCTGTTAGGAGGAGGACGGATTCTCCCAGAGACCACCCCACTGCCAGCACAGAGGGGGGGCGACACAGCCAAAAAGCCGAGGAGCAGTGATTGCAGAGCATCATCCCATGAGCTAGTGTCTGCAAGGCAAATTATAGCAAACCAATCATATATCTCTGCCTTTTCACGTCTATTGATTGGGTGTCAGGCAAATGGCTTCACCAGACCAATAATTTTCCTCTGTCAGCTTGTTTAATGAGAAGAGGAAGAAGAAGAAAGGAAAGTCACCTTACGCATACTTAAGTCATAAACTGCATATAGATAAGTACACTAGACTGTTGTATTTGCAAACTTAACTCATACCCTCAAAAGAAAAAAAGCTATGACAGGAAAGCAGGCACAATTTACTGGGTGCTTTTAGGAATTGTGAAATCCAGGCATTTCTTGAAACACGGACATTACTTTCAAGCTAGAGTGTGTATCATTGGTTTACGGTGTAGTCACAGCCATTTCTTGCTGGGTGACTGGAAATACAATTTTCTTTCTGCCTGTGGTGGTAAAATGACCATGCCGTTGCCCGGTGCCAAGGGGACAGGAGATCATTTCCAGTGCTCTAATTGATTCATATCAATTCAAAGGGATCTATTATCAACGCTGCCCCCCCTTCCTTGGCCTCTCCAGCAGTCCTTAAAAATTAGCGTATCAATTACATTTAAGTGGTATCACAGATGAGTTATCAAAGGCGGGGGAAGGCGGGGAAGAAGAGGGGAAGAATCCAGTTACCTTCAACCATGAGAAGTGTCTCAAATCTCTGCTGAGCACTTGTGAAAAACAAACCAAACCAAACCATATTTTCAGGGTATCAGGGTGCAAACTTCTGGAGAAGGCACCACTGAAAAATCTTCCTTTGCAAATCAACGTTTGAGAGTGTGATGCCCGTATTTGCGCTTGGCTCCTGGCTCCAGAGTGACCCCACTGGTTCTAGTGGGACACCCCACCATTCAGCTACAGCATTTTATATTTACTGAGCAAATGTGTCTTAATACGTGAAACACTTTTCGGAACAGCATTACTTGTAACCATCTCTTTCATATTATGTATCCTTTGTATGCCATCTCCTTGACAAGCAATGATTAACATTGCATTTTAAAACTTTTTAATCACGTCAGACTTGCATTAAGATAAACTGCTGAACGTTTTTCCCTTTTACAAAGCAATACATTGCAAACCGCGTGAAGCATATTAATGATTAATGCTACAAACAATTAGATTATGACTGTTTATTGAGACCTTGGCTGCCATGACACATCCAATTATACTGCAAGTTCTCGAATTCTTTCCAAAGGAATTGCGTGTTCAGAGGCCTAAATCAAATTCAGTGAATTTCTTTAATATATAATGCTCGCAGAATTCCCAGTGTATAATCCCATCTGAAATGTGGGATAAGTAAAGCAGGGCGCTGTTCAAAATGGTAAGGACTAACCACAGAAGTTTGGGCGAATTATTCTAACACACTCTATTCTCCAAAATCCTTGAGCAGAAGCAATGGGGAAAAAAAAAAAAAATCACCAATATGCACAATTTCTTTGGGCCACACAGAAGTCAAATCTCAGGGGTTCACTACTTTCCATTGTTGCACAAAAGCATGATTCTTTGCCTCCTTTTAACATTCCACCCCAAGAACAGAGTTTTATTCTGTTTCCATTCTCATCACAAACACGCACAGTTCGCTTCTTCCATGCTTCTGTTGAGGTTGTTTATAGAGCTAATCAGGAGGAGAGTTCGTTTGTAGAACCACAGAACACACCATCTGCTTAGAGAGCTGACCTGTACGAAACTCCTGCACCAGGGATGGAAAGGTCAGGATCTTTAAACTCCCCTTCTCACGCTCAAAATAACAGTTTGCAGGAGCAGAGAGGTAAAGACAATGCTGAATACAGGAAAGAATTAAAACCTTCATTCTACATCAGGCTTCCACGTGCCATTTAAATACACAAATAGAGGAAGAAAGGCTATTGAAATGGCCCAAGAGCTGCTGGGATAACCCTGGGGTCACACAGTGCCTTCCAAGAGTTTTTGCCTCTGAGATCTTATTAGCAAACATGAGAAAAATGGCCCAGCTGTCAACGTACTGACAGCCACATCTTGGCAGTCACTTTATCAGTTCCCCAACCAATTTCTTGTGAAGACCCATCAGCTCCAATGCAGGCAGCTTCTCTGATCAGGTTATTCTGTCCCCGCCCCTGCCACTGTAATATCAGACTGACTTAAGGGCTCCTACTAAACTCCTATTTTTTTTCTTCCTAAAATATCTATCAGAACTGTTTAGTCAATAAGGGGTTTGGGGGTTATTTTGTTCATTGTTTTTTTAAGGTAAACTTTTGCATTCTTGTTTTTCTGTATTCCAGTCGCTGGTTTTGAGGTTATGGCAGAACAATATTCAGAGAAAAATTAAGTGACTGGGATGACTGAATGAAGTAATTTTCATTTCACTGTGTCTATGCTGCACTGATGAGCAGTATATTTAATATAAGTCATTAAATGTTCCTTTATGCTACTGAGTAACTCGGAGCTTGGATAACTGTCAATACTTGGCCATCATCCCTGTTCCACCAACACTACAGCAATTAGTGCTCCTTGCAGCCCAACAGCACCTTCCCTCTACTGCCTTCCTGCACTCCTGTATCCACATTCACTGGCCCAAATTTTTAGAACTGTTTGGAAAATTTTATTTCCACTCAGAGATACTGAAAATATTGAAATTGCATTAAAAACTCATAAAAGAGAAATTAGCTGCAAGTAGAACAGCAAATCAATTGGCATTAGAGAAGTACTTGGGGTGCGTTTCCTAACTCATAATAAAAAAGCAAGACTAAACACCACAGCATACAAAAACCATGCAATTAACCTGCCAAAATCATTCTGTCATATTCATCAGAGAACTATTAAGATTCCAGACAGAATCAGAAATTTTAAATATGGAATCCCTATGACAATAGGTATGGGAAGGCAAATCTGGCTGTACGAGTGAACTTGGGCTTTTTGTTGATTTGTTGGCATGTTTTGGTGTGGGTGTTTTTTAAAGAACAACCTTCAGCAATACAAACAGATTTCAAAAATACAAACAAGTACAGGGAAACGTTTCAAGCATGACAGACCCATCTCTCAGTCACCTGCACCAGTACCATCCCTGTGTCTCACCTGGCTGCCCTGGGAGTTCAGAAGTTCTGCACAGGTAAGGTAAGCAACTCATGAATAACTGATTTCCTATTTTCTAGAAAAAATGAAAAAAAAAATTAAATAAATTTGGGATTTAAAAGTAATCAAGTTCCAAGATAAAACATGATTTTGAAATAAAAATTGGGGAAAAAAATGGGAAAGCGAGTCACAGAGAAAATTAAATATGTGAGAAAACTGGAAATTATACTGGAATTTATAGACTCCCAGAGTGGCACCTTGGCTACAGGCCATTCCACCTGTGATACCTGACAGTGGTGTTCCTCCTGGAGGAGCTCATTGCCTTCTGTAACCTTGGTATCAGTGGAGTAGAATATACACATACACACACATATCTATATGTATCTCCAGCAAGAGCACATTGCTTCTGTGTAGAGAACAGAGTAACAATCCACAAGGGCACTAAAACTAAACCAGGATGATCTGATGCCCAAGTCTAGACGTGATCTTACGCACATCTGGCCTGAGACAGCTTCAGATGTGCTTCTCCCGTTCTTTACACACAAGATCTGTATTTTCCAAAGGGAAGCACCTCATCCCAAGAAACACCCCCAATGAGTACATACCACAGGTCCATTATTCACGTCAGCCCTTCTCAAGAACCACCGTCAGGAGGTGAACTAACAGTAGAAACACCATAAACCTGCATCCGAACCTCAGCTGGCCCAGCAAAGCCCCACAAAACAAAAAACTACCACGAGCTCACTTCAGCATTGACGTGCAAGATCTCTGGTAATTTCAGAGCCAAAAAAGATGAGCTACAACATTCAAGATCAATACAAATTTTTCTGCGTGTCCTGCCAACAGCTTTTCTCTTTAGCCTTAAAAGAACAGAATGATTTCCAATGAGGGGAGACCACTCAAATTGAGGAACATCAGTTTTTAATCTAGTGGAATAAAAGGAGATAAAAGTATTTGGCCTTGAAAAAGAAGAATTAGCCGTGGAGAAATTAGCAGCTCTCCATAATTACATTTATGAAATTCCCATTGTAAGCGCTTAGGAAATGGTAAGCTTCACAGATAAACAGCTGAACTGAATTCCAAAGCTTTCACTCCTTGCTCCTTTTGTGTGTAACGAGCATTGACAGCCTTTTCTGACATGTCCTGAGAAGCCCTTTCACTGGTGCTGTTTTTATGCCTTCAGATTGATTTTTAACCGAAAGCTGATTTCAGCTACACTTTGTTTGGTTATTAGGGACAGAAATTACACAGTATGTCCCAAAAGAGCGAGTGTACTGAAATACTCTAGCTTTGCATTTGTATCAATACATTGGGATTTTCCAAGGAAAAAAATCATTAAAAGTTATTTTAATCTAAGGAACAATAATGACGGATAGAAATCATTAAAAAAGATTTCTTAAATGGTCAAACTCAGCAAACACTATCACAAGGAAGCCAATAAAAATATTGAATTGAACTCAGAATATTTTACCAAGAATAGAAGTTCACCGGAAAAAATATCCCCATTCTACTGCAGTTACGATGTTAGGAATGGGCCTGGGAATTACAAAGCTACACAACATCTTAGCTGACTCCATGCCAGCACCTGCATTAGGTGGGCAACGCTGTAGCTGTGGTAACCAGCAGGATTACTGTTTCCTTCCCAAAACACACGGGGCCCACACTGCATATTCAGGAATCAAAAGTGCATTGCCAAAGCGTCAGTGCCCATCCCTCAAGAAAGTCCATTCTAACAAGAATACACGTGCTATTCCCCACATAAGTTCCTACATACCTGCTGCCTCTCTCCCTTACATATTGTCATTTTACACTTGGCAATTTGGAACACAATTAACTGTGAACACAGCTCCTGAGATGCCCAGAATAACTTTATCCCCCCCCAACTTATTTCCTCCCAAGCACATGTGGGAGGGAAGGGTAATTTTTTTTAAGTTAGTGATCAAAAAGATTCAAAAGAGAAAGGGAAAAACAGCTTATAAAATTAACCTACACTTGAAATATTTCACTGGTTCAGGTCCCCGCAAAACTAAGTACTTCCAAATGTTAATGGATCTGTCAACTGGATTCAGTTCTAGAGATATTCTGGGGGAGGTGTTGGCTGTCTTCTGACAGCGGGATCAAGACAGCAGAATTTATTTTATAACAGTAGATTGGCCTTTGTAAAATAATGACTCTCAGACACTGATTAAGGTGCATTTCAACTGCTGTTTCCCTTCCTTTAAATTTAATTCTTCTTATGTTGAATAGTTGTAAATTACATTATAAAAGAAAGATTCAAATCTGAGCATGCTGTTCGAACGGGAAGAGGAGGACAAACCTTTCTGTGCACATATGGCACAGAGCACGTGAAGGTGCATTAAAATTACATTACTCACTGTAATAAAGTGTCCTTCAGTACATCTGCAAATACAATTTGCTCCCATGCTCAAATGACTTTAGGCTGTCAGAGTGAGGTAGCTCCAGCCAGACTAAAGGATTGGAGTTTGACAATGGCAAAAGGGCCAAAGTCTGTTTCTAACATAACCCTGGGTGCTCCTGACAGCGACAGGTAGTGGACCCAGATTTAGCCCCCGAGTTACGGACAACTCCGCTTCAGCTGTAACATATGTCTCCTTGGAAGCCAACACCAACACAGAATAACAACTGGTTTCAACCCGAAAAATATTTTGTTACTAATGTTTTTGCCTGTTTCCTTGTACAATTGTTATACAGCTATTAGCATGAAATACACCATCTTTATTTCCATGTGGCCATTTTCAGAGACAAGGTATTTATGCTTGGTCTGACCCCTCAGTTCAGAACATTATGTCCTTGTGACATGCAGCAATCAAAAAAAACCAAGCTCCTAGAAATGCTTTCGAGGTGACTTAAGAGAAAAAACAGCCATATGGAGAAAGAATGAATAAACCAGTTAAATTTGTAGTTCTGTATACCTGAACGCATGGCATCCTTCTGAATGCTTTCATAATCGTGCCAGTCCTTCCTTTTCAAGCCATCAGTCCAGGTGAAGAGCTGCCCATCTCCCAGCCCCAAGGGAAGTGTCTGTGGAAACAGGAAACACACAGAGGGACGGTTTGCGTGGTTACAGAACAACACTTATTATACGGCTCAAGCAAATAATAACAGTCCTTTTATCCAATACAAATAGTGGCGCTTCATGAAGCTATTTTTCTAAATGGTGTGAGAAAAACATGGATTTTAGCACTTGACAAACAGTCAATCAAAGCATGTCCAACAACTCACACTTAACATTTCTCTTCCCAGCAGTGTCCTGCCCTGACTGCTTGGCACGGAGCTCGGGGAAGTTCATTGGGCCACGAGAACCAAACAGGTTTCTAAAAGGCCTCATCCTTCAACTCACGAAGTACCTTGATTTTTTCCTTAAGGTATCACTTGGACAAAATTGGAGTCAGAGTTACTCAGCACACTCCAATGTTCCCCTTTAATTTTGAGGCTTGGTTTGGGGTTTTTTAATAGCTAATGATGAGTTACTGCTCTTCACACAAGGCCAGGCTCACTGCATCAGGGGCACAGAGCAAAGAGACCCTCAAAGCCCTTTCAAATCCTGTAGATTTTTCTTCATGGTAAGGGGAAAACCCCAACAAACCCCAACAGCCCCCCCTACAACACCCAGTTGGTAAGTTGACTTCCCCTTTCCAGACTCCAGATCCTTGCGTACAGCTAAGAACCACTTTTGGCTTCTACGCAAATTTATCTCTCTAGAGTTGTTTTTTTCTTTTTCCCCTCATTCTTTCTGGAAATGATGGTATTTTATGAAAAACAGAGCAGAGAAGAAGTACCATTAGAAGTACACAAAATTCAGATCTGTAGGAAGTGGTACAAAGCTGTAAAAGGTTTCAAATGAAGTTGGCCTTTTTCTAAATGCTTAACTTACAAAAAAAATGTAGTGAAAGAAGTGGAGAAAATGTTGATAAGCAAAGAAGATGATCTACCATATCTGTTCTGAGGAAAGTGAGGAAGGGACTAATTGCTGCTTAGGAGTAACGCGGAAAGTCTACTTCTGTTAATTCTAGGTTTGAACCAGAAGGTTGTCCAGAATGAAGGGACACATGTAAGAGTGATGCTCTGAATGTCATGTCTGGATCATGTAAACCCAACCAGCATTGGACTCATCATCTTCTCTCGCTGATTTGACGCTACTGGCAGCACAGTGGCTCCAAGTGAAGCTGTCCCAGCATTTTCAGCTGGGATTTCTCTTTTGGGGATGGAGCAGCGTTTGCCAAGCTCCAAGCTGTGGATCTGGCAGCTCAGCCATCCTTAAATCTGGGGATCAAAGCTTTCAGAGTTGCAGACAGTAAGAGGAACACCAGGCATGGCTGGCTACCTTCAAGCAAAGGATGCGAGAAATCCTGGCTGACACAGACCCAGGCAGAAAATCTCTGCTTTGGGTGAGCTGATACTGCTGTGGCTGTTGGATATTCAGGGCAAGGACAGCACTGAGCTCAGCACTCTCCAATAAATCCCAGAGTTACTGAGAAAAAGCCATCGCATTCTGCCAGCATGACCTACTTTTTTTAGTCTTAGTATTAAAGGTAACTTCTGTTACCTATCACCAAAATGCAATCCAGCCTGTGTTTATTCCTCTATTACAGCTTTGGCAGACATATTCCAATAAATTCTCTGTCGTCTTGTTTTAATATAATACAAGTCAGAGGTTCACACCTGGAAGAACTGAGAAGAACTTAGGATATCCTGATAAAACTATTTCATGTCATCAAAACGCCTCACCTTTCATGTCCTTGAAATGAACTCATTCATTCCAATAATTCTTGAGTTCAAATAATGCTAATGTTCTAACAGTGATATTAAATAGCTTGTTCCCTAAAGTCAGGGGCATAATGCAGAACACAGGCTGCAACAGTATTAACCAGGATTCTTCAGCCCAAATTCCTAAACCCACCCACTGCGAAGTGCTAACGGGCTCTTTAAAAGTCAGGCCCAGCCAGACTGGCTTCAATTAAACTTCTGTCCCTTGTCACTGTGTGGTGTGAACCCAAAATTGAAGACTATCAAAACTATCAAAAGCAGGATAAACTTTGGGTTTGCAACCCTTTATTCTTGTGCTGGCTTCTTTCCCTAAAAATAGTGATTTAAATGGCAATTTTGCAGCACACCAAAAGAAAGCTGAGTATTAGCATTTACAGCTGCTTTCCTGTTGCCTATTTGCATTTTGATGTCAATACTCTTAAAAAATATTAATTACTTGTAGTTACTTTACCTGATAACATTTACAAGTCTAATGTACCAGGGGGCCCTCTTTCAAGCGTAATACAGTGAAACAAATACACTCACTAAAATGAACTTAGCAAAAGCATAAATATAAATCCAAAGACCACGCAACACACAAAAAGTTAACTGAAGTCTTGCTGGGGCACGTATTTTGGCGTGGTTCATAGTATCATGGAATTGTCTAGGTTGGAAGGCACCTTTAAGATCATCTAGTCCAACCATCAACCTAACTGATAAAAAACCATCACTAACCCATGTCTCTAAGCACTATGTCAATCCGTCTTTTAAATACCTCCAGGGATGGTGCCTCAACCCCTTCCCTGGGCAGCCTGTTCGAACGCTTAATAACCCTTTCCGTGTAAAAAACATTCTGAATATCTTTATATTATTCATTTATATTATTTAAACATTATTATATTATTAATATATCATTATATTATTAAATATGATTATAATTTTCCTCATATTTTTATATTAGCGTTACATTCCCTAAGAGGAAATAGGAAACAAATTCAAACCCACAGTCTTGGTGTCATCAGAAGTCCCTGTTTAATGACTGAGGGGTTTGGTTGGGTTTTTTTTTTTAATAAATCCCATGACTCTCTGTCATGGGATATGACACTGTCGAGAGAAATCAGTACCATGGTGATTTTTCAGGTCTGTGGTCGTTTCAGCGTAGGGGGAAATTAAATCAATGCCCTCGCAAGTGGCTTCCGAAGGGGGGCTCACAGGCAGCAGGATCCCGATGGGGAGCGTTGGCTGTGACCCTCGGCGGGACTGGGATTCACCAGTTCACCCTCCGTGAGCACTGGCTTCACTGCCCAGTGAGCCTGCACCTGGGCTTAGCAGGGGATGGAGAGTTTCACAGCCACACTCTCTGCAAAGAGCAAGAGTTCTGCCGTCAGAATTCTAGTGCTCTGAAGAAACCAGAACTGCCTTCAGTCCCTCCACTAAATATCGCCCTTGACAGCAACCGAAGGATATTTTTTTTTTTCTTTTTTGATGTTGTTGTATTGCTTAACAAGATACAAAAGCACTTGAGAAAACTGGTTCCTCCATTTCACCTCTGCCTAAGGCTAAACAAATTGCATTTTGAAAGAGCTTAAAACAGAGTTTCTGGAAGGTTTTAACACTGCTAAAAGGCGCCATTGTGAAACTCCCTCTAAGTGTGCTCACATGCCCCCTTCTTCAATGACAATGACTGGAAGACCAAGTCCCCATTTCTAGAGCACCTCTAGCTCTAGACGCCAAGGATGGATAAGGAAAAAAAAAAAAAAAAAGGAAAAATGATGTAATAGTCTTGTTCTAGCCTTGTCTCTTCCCTTCATACTCTCTAATTTTCTTTCTCAGTTCTCCATCTTTTTGGATACAGCAATAATTTACACTATTTCACACCAAAGTAGATCAAACTCTGGTTTTGTCCCACACGGGCTGTGACCGCCCGGTGCACCGGGTGGGCAGCAACGCCCGAGGCAGTGGTGCTGTGTGAAAGCACTCACAAGGCAGCCCAGACACCACCTCCCGGCCTCCGCCGTCAGCGCAGAAAGGCGAGTTCTGAGTAGGTGAGGATGAAGCCACTCCACAAAACAGAATGTTCTAATGGATCCAGACTCTGAATTTTTGCTGAACACATAGTTAACCACAAGCTAATGGGCTAAACCAAAATAAAATTAAGCACATAGCACAAGTGCAAATGCTAAAGAAGGCAACAAAAGGATTTCTTGATTTTAGGGGCAACGTATGAACAGCTAAAACTGGTTAAACTGATTTAACCAGGCTAAAACTGCTTAAACTCATGCTATAAAATACTTATGACTTCAGCATAAAACTGGGTTTAGACATTTAAACGAATAATCAAATAAGCTTGGGTTCCAGCTGTAAAAGAAAAACTCATCAAGGATTATTAATCTGTGGCTGAGAAAATTACTGAGCCATAGATCATGGGAGACAAAGCATTTTGGAGAACAGATGTTTGTTATTTCCACATTCTGGGTTCCCATTTATGTAAATAGCAGCCACACTGCAGGACCGAGGTGAAGTCCCAGTTCTATGTGTGACTGCAGGGGCAGCAACACTCTTCGGTATAAATGAAGGGCCAAGAAATGGGAACCATGGCCAGAAAACACTGGCGTTCCTTCCAGCAGAGGCAGTGGGGCTTCTTTCCAGTGCAAACCGAGGGGCGAGAGAGGAGCTGGACGAGGCACCCCCATCCCACCCCGCAGCTCACCCCAACAGAAGCGACGCTTACATGTGCTCTTTGGCGATGTATCAGTGTAAAGGAACGAGAAGCCAGCACAGCAGATTAGCTGGAAGGTACCGGGGGTTTTCCCCTGCCCGACAGCTCTGTAATACAGCCCCCCCCCCCCCCCCCCTAAGCTTCCTCATTTAGGTTGTTATTTAAAGTTCAACTTTCATGATTAGTCAAATGANAGCAGGGCAGTCTGCCCCCAGCCTGGGAACTCGGCGCCTCTCCGTGTCACCGCAGCACTGCCAGGGCAGCAAATACCACTCCGTGCAGGGTTTGACGGGCTGTCACTAAAATCCTACAGCAATTTCTCACCCAGCCGCTGGCTACACGCCGCTTGCAGCTGTGAGCTGCACGGCTTTTGTGTTTTGGTCCAGAAGGGATTACTCACCTTATAGCACCATTACACACAGCATCTGCCTTACTGTTTCGTTTTCCCATTAACCCCAAACCTTTGGGGATGCAGAGTGACACAGCACTACACAGGCTCAGAAGATCCCGCTCCTCGGAGGACACTCAACATCTGCTTCAATTACAGAGAATATGGTAAGCCCAAAAAATAGCACAATTATCAAAAAACTCACTCGTAGACTATTAGATCCCTCAGAGGGGGAAAAGAGCTTCTCTGCTGTGACATTTGAAAGCTCGAACTCAGAAACAAGTGCCTTCATTGAATAACTCATTTATTTTTAATTTCACTCTGCGGAGGCAAACAATTAGAGGGGACTCAGGCAAAGGAAGATGATATACCAATGGAAATGCAACTTTCTAAAAAAAAGAAGAGATAATTACAGATTTACTTTGAGCCGGAGGATTTGCTCACTAGCTGTAGGGTTATTTTACTAAACACCAATACACAATCAAATACTGCATTAAAAAACCATCATATGATGATCAGCATAACCGCTTCCAATTGTCTAATGAGTTTTAGGAAATCATCGTACCTAGAACATAAGCACTTGTTCCTGCTCAGGAAAAGATGCACATGGGGAAGAAAAGCGGTGAAGTACTGAGATTAGACACCTTCAGGCGTGTTTTGAGAGAAGCATAAAAGAACCCCACTGTTTGATCCCCCTTTGTTCTTGAAATGAAAGATTCTGCATAGTGCTTGTAAGCAGTGTTCTGTAAAACACATCATTTACTACTTTTTTCCATCCTCCTAACACAGATAACTCTCGAGACTTGGAGCTCTGACCAACTACTCTGACCGAACAAGACAGCAAGAAAAAAATATCAGAACCCACTGAACCAATAAATGCACTCTTTTACCTGAATAAAGTTAGGGATCACCTTTTAAAGGGGTAGTATCACTACATATACCACCATACGTGTATTTTAAATCCACTGCAATATCACAAGGTGTCTGGTTCCAAAATTTCTGCTCTGGTTACAAGCGTAGGAAGACAGACATTCTCATGAAGCTTCTTTCTCAAGAGGTGGAAGAGTCATCAAAACTACTCATTTTGAAATATTTCCCTTTTTTCAGTTGATGCTAAATTTTAGCATGAGACTATGGAAGTGAAATATTAGCACTATAGCACCAAAATCCGAAATCAAGTGCTCTCCCACTCCCACACCCAGGGAACATCCATTCTGGTCCAGGGACTGGCTGAGGGAATTAGGAATGAAAACCAAAATACTATTTCCCCAAAGGATATGCTCAACATAAGGTAGCCTGTTCTATAGAAAAGGTATAAAATCCAAACATCTCATATCTCTGCTCTTCAGTGCTGAACANAAATAGGTAAATAACTAGCAAATACTCCTTAGTGTCTGTGAAGTTCCCAGCACCATCAAATCAAAGTATCACACCTGGTAATTTATGTCCTCCACCATCCTTACCACAGGTCCCAAGAGCAGGCATGGCACAGCCTGAAAACATCAGCTGATAGTTTTGAGCCTCCCGGCTCCACGGTCCTTCTCGGGGATGGTGTCCCTCTGTGTGGAGCGGTGGCTGCAGCGGGGGTGGTGGCAGGCTGGCAGTGGGCAGTGGCCACCCACCTCCCCCACCACTGGCCGGCCACTGCCGGCCAAACCTAGAGCCCATCAGAGCCCGGCCTCAGGGCAGTACGAGAGGTGGCCGGGTAGAAGCAGAGACAAGAGGGACAGAGGGACATTTTGGGGACCTCCCCCTGCAACCAAATCGCTGCCTGGAGCTGGCTGCCCCCACTAAGTCCAAAGACACTGAAGATGAAGCAAAGTGTGCTCCGTAAAGCGTACAGAACTACCATTTGCTACCAACAGAAGCTCATAAGGGCTCTAAAGCTCAGAATCTCTCGAAAAGAGGAAAAAAAAAAATCAGAATACATTCAGATAAATTATTGCCTTTTAATCTTATTTTTACTTGCTTTTTAAGTATTTTAAAATAATTTTTAAAAATACAAATCTGAATTGTTTTCTAAACCCTTGACTTCAAACAATAGAATATAGAGGTGAGGACATGATGAATTTCTTCATACTCTCAGATTTTGTGTGCCATTTATTTGTTATGCCGCAGCAAGTAAGTGTTCATTGCACTGACATTTACATTAGTAAAAATAATTAGCCCAGCACATCAAAAAAAGGGCAGCACTNAAAAATACAAATCTGAATTGTTTTCTAAACCCTTGACTTCAAACAATAGAATATAGAGGTGAGGACATGATGAATTTCTTCATACTCTCAGATTTTGTGTGCCATTTATTTGTTATGCCGCAGCAAGTAAGTGTTCATTGCACTGACATTTACATTAGTAAAAATAATTAGCCCAGCACATCAAAAAAAGGGCAGCACTTGATTTAGTCTGAGACATCTGAATGACTCAAGGTTATTTCATTTTTGAAACACTGATACGAGAGTTTCTGTGCTTGTAGTGTCTAAAATATCCTGGACAACCCTGTAGCACCGTGCCATCAATCCCAAATTAAAGCTGTTAATAATGTTATTTAGAAAATGCCAAGCTCCCCAAGCATTTCATTACTGAGACTTTTATAGACAGGTATAAAAGCTGCTATTGCTGCACTACGGTTATACTGTTAAAGTCACAAAACTGCAGAAAAAAAATAAGTTAAAACATGAGTTTTAAAAACGTGACAATTTCCTTTTGACCAGCGCACGAGCGCTTGAGCAGCGGGTGAATGAGAACTCTGTGGGGATGCATCGGCACGCTGGGACGTTGTGATTTATCACACCAAATTATGGAATATTACAGGAGTTTAATAATAGACATTGGTATGAGAAGACTAAGAGCTGCTTTGGCACAGACAGTCTCGCAGCCATCATTCACGGAGCAAGAGGCTGCCGTACGCACGGCCACGCAGGAGGCAGAGCATTCAACACGTGGATTTTACAAGTTCTGAGGAGAAGGGCTCACGGAGGCCATCAGCAGTCCTGCAAGGGATCCCTGCGGGGGGAAGCCTGCGACTGAAGAACTACAACCTTGGGCAGCTGTACGCGTTCACAGGTGACGATGAGAGAAGTGTGGGAGTCACTTACTTTTTAAAGAGCGGTTCCCAAGCGATGAGCTGCAGGCTCTCTTGCGCTTCCCCATGCAAAGTCAGATTACACCTAGACTACATTTTTTACAGCCTGCACTATAACTCTCCCCACTACTTGTAATAAATTGGCTTTAGGATTTTGGGGGGTTTGGGTTTTTTTGTTTGTTCTCATCATGCTTTCTTAATCTGACTTAGCTCCACGCTCGTTCCACTCTCAATCTCATACTTATTCCCACAACCATTTCATTTCCTTTCTTCTGAGTGTTTTTAAGTCAAGCTGTTCCCACACAAATACGTTTTAAAGGTAACTCTCTAAAAATAAAGTAAATTGAGGGAGATTTGACAAAATAACATTGTTTAATATACTCCTTTCTTGTGAGAAAAGGGTTTTCCATCTCTTACTTTCTACCAACTGAGCGATTACACAAGAATATAATGAATATCTTACCATACTAAAAGAGGATAGATTTTGCTCTCCTTTACCTGAATCTAGTTAATCGCAAGCACAGGTTAATAATACTGAAGAAGTTCTGAAGAATCTTCATCCCAAGATATTATGGCAGCTCCTGTTGCTGCCTTGTCATGCCCGTTTTTGTTGAAACATCAAAAATAAATTCCCTACTACAGAAAATTGTAAGCCCTGTTTTCTTGTGTGATATTCAACAATCACTCACGGAATCATAAAAATATATCTGGAAGGTGCTTTGAGACATAATCTCGTTTCCCCTTCAATCAGAACGGGATATGTCTAAATCGCCTCCCTGAAGTCTCCAGCTAATCTGCCCTCGCAGACCTCAGCAGCAGAGACTGCACCAGCTCTCAAGGCAATCTACTTCAATACTTCATTATTCCTGCAATTAGAAGACTTCCCCTTTCATCTAACCTGCATTACTTGCCATAATTTAAGCCTTTTATTTCTTTGTTCTTTTCACCAGGGACAAGAATAACATATTTCCTTTCCAGCAGCTACATTTCATGGACATGGAAATTATTCTCTCCTCTAGACTAAATGCTCTTATTTTTTCAACTTCTTCTCAGCTCTTGCTGCTGACCCCGGGAGTGTGTGAAACTTTGAAGAGAGCAGCATTTCTTTGTGAGTAATTGGCTAAGACTAAGAATAGCAAGTATAAACCGCTTATTAAAAACCCCCAAACAAAGCAACGAGAAACATTAATATTAACTGGACAAAGAACTAAGATGAGTACCCGGAGGTGATAATTTCCTGAAAATAAGAAAGATTAAATTATTTATTGTAACATGCTTTTCCCCTCTCTGCCTGACAGAAAATAGCCCAGCGTACCCATGCTGTGCACTCCCACACCTCACCCTCCCAACCCAGCCTCACAGCGCTGCATGAAGCACCAGGGAATTCTCTTCGTTAAAGAGGACCAATGACTGAAACGTTGATAGATAACTGAGGCAGTCAAGACAGAATTGTGTCACAAACCTGAAGAGATACTAAAGTTCAAGGGGATTCAGCTACTTAAAACTACCAAACTACTAGCAGTGCTGACCTGCCAGGTCTCCTACCTCTCCCGTCCGTGCCTGAGCGAAGGCTGGTTTTTCCCCAGCAGCGGGAGCGCGTTTAAAGAAGTCAGGCATGCACAGAAACTCTTCCCCAGGTGGGAGAGAAGGAACATGAGCGGAAGGAGGAAAGACTTATGAGAGGTTTTAATGAACTACTTCGAATTCAAACAATGACCTCATTTTTCTCCTCTGAACCAAAAACTTTGAAATTGGACAAACAGATTATCTTCTCTGTCTAATGCCATTTAAGCTGACCTTTCCATTTGATGCCAATAGTTTTCAATTACAGAACCAATCACAGTGCATTTCACTAAACAGGGTACTGTGATTAATTAAATCTAATTTTATCAGCAGCCAGAATGTGAATAGCATATTAAAGTAAGGTGGAAGAACAGCTTTGATTGATACACTGAGTTTTCATCTCTAATGCCTTGTCTCCCACTCCTTCGGTACGGAAGGGCAGGTTACACATCGCTGAACAGGGTAAGCTACTGGAACTCAAACGCAGCTTCAAAGATCTGACCTTCAGCTCTTCGCAGACGTTTTTTCCCCTGTCGTATATAAACACCAAATTGATGGGTCTGGAGCTGTATGCTATGTGGGAAGTTTTAAAACATAAAATCCTTACTTAAAAAAAGAGAAGACTGACATTAAAAATAACTATCACAGCTCTTTTGGCAGAACCAGCTATATCCACCTTTGCTACAGACTACTTTTATAGATTTTGAAAACGTCTTCTTTAAAATGCAAGATAATAATTCTTTTCCAATGTGGATTCATTACTTGAGTTAATTAAAGAAGACCTTTAGTCTTCTAAGAACTAGAACCCATCCCACGTCTAAAGCCAGGTATTTAAATTGGTGTTTACTTATTAGTAAGAACAGTCTAATTTTCATATGCGCCCACAGCTCCTACTGGTGTCAGCACTTCAGTTTGGTATCATAGGATCGTTTAGGTTGGAAAAGACCCTTAAGATCATCGAGGCCAACTGTTAACCCAGTCCTGCCAAACCCACCACTCACCCATGTCCCTCAGCACCGCGTCTCCCGGCTTTTAAACCCCTCCAGGGATGGTGACTCCACCACTGCCCTGGGCAGCCTCTTCCAAGGCTTGACAGCCCTTTGGGTGAAGAAACTGTTCCCCATATCCATCCTAAACCTCCCCTGGCACAACTTGAGGCCGTTTCCTCTTGTCCCGTCGCTATATCTAAGCATCTTATACTTCAGAGGCTACTGTGGTGTCACACTGAGGAGCGCATGAGAAGACTGAGCCCAAGAGCCCTGTAAGCTCCGCAGAGCCCCGGGCAGACAGAGAGCCGGTGCTGCACTGTCCATGGCCGTGTGCTCCAGCACGATCTCACTAATGGGCTCCACAGCCCCCTCCTCTGAGGGCAGGTTTTCCAGTAAAGCCAGAAGGAGAGCTGTGGCTGACGGCCTCCCACTGGGTCCCAGTTAACCCTGGCCCTGGTGGAGGCTTTCATCCCAGCAGGGTCCCCCCCTTCCTGCAGCTGGCGGGACTCTCCTGAGCTCTCCGCTCTGCCTTTGCGAAGCCTCTGGGCTTAAACACTAAAAACTCTCCTTCCCTCGGCTGAACTCAGAGCCCGGATGTTCCCATCAGATCCGATACCCAGCTACGCTTCGGAGGCAAACTCCGGGGCTCCCTTAAAGGCCAATCCTCTCTACAACCAGGACCATTGCTACCATGCAGACACAGAGGAAAAATGGTATTATCTCAGCTAGCGCCGTGAAGTAGGTGTTCTTTAAAAACTGACTTTTTACTGATGACTGTTACAATTACAGGGATTAATATTATTAGTCCCCTTTTTCTCTTAGCTGGGTATTTCAACACTCAAAAACCCTGAACTTTAAAATGCCTCGGGTCTGGGGAGGAGTCAAAAAGGAAACACATTAAATTGTCAGTGTAATATATTATATATATTAAAACCCATGGAGACATTAAATTTCACTTTTCATCTATGAACATTAAACATTAATGAGGTCTCAGGTACAAAGACATTAAAGTGAAACATCTGAGAGCTATGACTTGGCTCATATATAAGAAAGAAAGTTCACAAGGGAAGCTAATAAAGGTCACAACCACAGAACTACCATAAAGCCAGAACATACAATATATGAAGAAGAGAGATTCAAGTAAACCCGATTTTAAAAGGGCCATAAAGAAATGCCTATGTGCTTCCACAAGCAGAAATTTCATGTAAAACACAAAGAAATGGAAATTAATTGAGTACATAGTCCTAGTCCCAGTATGAATTCCTAACAAAGTGATGCTCAAACTGGGAACCCACAGCCACCTCTTGGGGACTTCAGAACAACTTCTAGGGGAAGCTGAAAAACCTTGAAATGAAGGACTCATAAAGACAAACAAATTCATAGTAATAGCTGCATCCTGATTTCCCTTCTTCCTACTACATCACCAGTTCTGGGGACTGCAATGCCTACAGCTGTAAACATAATAATTCAAAAAACCCAAACACACAGAGATTACGCTGAAAAGATAATAAGGTAATATGCATTACTTGCATCTCAGCATAGCCAAAATATAAAGAAGAAAAACATTTAAGGACAAATAGGAAAGCAAAAGATCATAGGCCAAGTAAGTGACAGCTCATTTATTGTACATTTGTACTTTTCTTCCTCTACCACTTTATTCATACTCATAACCCGCCTCCCTACGGGTATAAAACCAGATATTCCATTCCTCAACCCCTGAAGACAAAACCTTCTAGTTACAAAATGAAAGCCAACCTGGGAGAGATTCTATATTTGGAGGCAGAGTTTGGCACACTTGACAAACACAGCAAGGCAAAATTCAATACTAGATGTTCCATAGATAAAAAACCCAAACTGAAAGTCACTGATCTCCCTAAATTTATATAGGAACTAGAACTGTGTACCTGGGCTATACTTAAAGATGTAATTCTGTAAAATCAGAGTTACCGGCATATGATGGCTAGCACAGCATATTCTTAATGCACATTATCCATTTCACTGGAATTTTTTTTATTTTCCACTTCTAAACGTTATATTAACACTCTGGTATACAATGGCTTGGCACACACACCACACAATGAAATACTAGCAACTCAATAGTGATTTGTAAAATACCTCAGAAATGTATTTAAAGATAGATAGGTATACAGTAAAGTCCTTTTATTATACTACAGCACTACCACCACATTAATATTAACAGTCACCAATACATGCGACGAAGAAAAATATCAATATCTATACGCTTAGATCTTGGACAAAGCCATTTGAAGCAGCCAGTCACTTACACGAAGCTGATCAGGCCACCACGAACCCTACACGCAGCAAACATCTGACTCTTTCCCTCCAACTCATTTTCTGAGCAGCAAAATCTGTGCCTGCAGCAGCACTGTGCATAGTCACCTGCAGCCCTGAGCCGGCACAGGTGAAGCCTGTTAATCCTCTAATTGCAGGTGAATTATCAAATCCTGTCAGGCTGAAGGAGAAGGAATAAACTGAAGCTATGCTCTCAGCTGTGCTCAGCACGAATGATGTAAACAGATGTAAAAGAAAAGGTTTTGTTACCAAATTGAGCAGCCACGCCTCGGCATTCATGCTAACTGCAAATCTATTGCCTTCCAGATTTCTCTTTTTTTATGGAATTTCAGAGTGCAAGCAAATCTTAACAAGCTTTCCCTTGGACACGTTTTCAGCAACGGTACCAAGAACAGTTGTAATTAAAGTTTTATTTTAGATCCTTCGCTATGACAGTGTCTAACAGCCCTAGTTACAAATCATAGCCCTACTGTGCTCAGCAGCAAAACCTAGCTTTTGCCCAAATGTGTTTACAATCTAATCCTAAACAGATGAGCAGAGAAATATAAGCAATGAGACAGTATCATTCAGCAATTCAGAAAATTATACTTTCAGTGCACTGCCAACCTAACTAGTACTAAATTCAAGATACAGTCATCAAAACAAAGGATTTTTTTCTTTTTTAAATTAAGGAATAGTTACATTATTTCATATAAGTTTGCCTTGTGCTCCTCCCAAGCAGGGTCAGGGTTTAGGCTGAGTTCCAGTGACTGATAAGAGTCAGTGCTTCAAGACCTAATGAAAGAGCTGGGGTAATCTCCAAACCTCTTGGGGACTAAAACCAAGCAGAGAAGGCTTCATGTTTTATATTAGGGACCACAGGGTGGCACAGTCAAAGCACCAGCCTTCTCTCTGTTTTCTGTCAAATCCAGGGAAAAAGATATAGTAACTGAGATGTTGATACCTGAACAAATACTCAACTCTATGGATGAATAGGAAAGGTTGCATCTCCCTGAAGATACAGAGAAAAAAAACCCTAAGTTTTCAATTTCTCTTCAAAACAAGGTATCGCACACTACCCTTAAATCAGAGGTAGCTCTTTAGCTCCCTGATTTTTCTTATAATTGGTCTGGAAATTTTGTAAGATACAATTGTCTTTGTACACACCCTGGTGTATAAAGCATGCCTGTAGGGTTTCACACAGTCAACTAGACCCATGCCTTCCTGCCCCCTAGCACCTCTATCTGCCTCACACAGGCACGGCACTGGTGACACAAGTGGTGACACCAAATGGCACTATCACTAAAGGTCTCACATCACTCTGCTCTTCCTGGAGAACACGTCCACCATACAGCCCTTTGTCAGGCCTACGGTTCCCCGATTACCTGCATCAAGCCCCTACTGCACATGCAAACCCTTCAGAAAGCGCACCACCTGGGTACCCCAACATCTCCCCCCATGATATGTCCTCCCCACTCCTGTGGCACCACTCCTGTGCCCCGAGTTTCGCTGTCACCCACTGCCCTGCATTCAGCGCCATTGGGCAAGTCAGTACCCGCCATTCATCTACGGTCAGGTGTCCACCTGTGTCAGACGCTCTGTACTTAGCACCGTACACGAATGCCTTCAGAACAGCTTCTTTTGATGTTTCTGCCACCCAATTTCAGTTCAACGTACAATTTTCACTGTGACAGTTCTCCGTAAGCTGACCTGAAGAGGAAAATAACAGCTTCATGAGAAGTTATAACACAATCCTTCTTATACCAGAGGGGTAAAAAAAACCCCTTCAGTTATTTTTAACAGTCTCTTCTGAGACGAAAAATATCATCGTTTCACCTCTAACCTATATCTAATATCAATATCTGCAGCAAGTGAAACTTACGCAATTCATTCAATAAGCAATTCAACTAAAGCAATTCATTCAACTCAAGACTCATTCAATTTCTGCGGCAACTGCTGTAACTTCTTTTTCATCCATTAACGTTTTTCTACATCTCTTTAAAGGATGGGATCATCCTTTGAATCGGTGCTTGATTAATCACCAGGTGCCTGTAGTCAATGCATGTGTAGAAAGGGAAAACTCACTGCAGAAAAATCTTCTGGAAAAGTTTTACTTGAATTTCTATTGTTTCTTTTTGACAATGAATTATTACTATCTGAAAAAACTGCAACTCTCCAGTCAGAATTTAGATAACCATAGAGTAATCGTTATGGATGCTGTACTAAAATATTTTTCACAAACAATGTATCTCAATTACTAAAGTGCAACTTGATAGAAAATAATCATAGAATCACAGCATCGCCTGAGTTGGAAGGGACCTTCCAGATCATCAAGTCCAACCATCAACCTAACACTTACAAAAAACATCACTAAACCATATAGCTAAGCAAATAATCACATCGTGGTCATTCTGTTAATGCTTCACAGTTTTTAGAATGAGTGGGTACATTAAGAAACTGTATTTTGTAAGGTACTTTTCATACTGAAACGTCTCATCGGATCACTCTGGGGTCTGGCTGGGGCATGGACCTTCTCTCAGCGCCCGCCACTGCCAGGCTGGGCCCGTCCCTGGGCTAACTGTGGCCACACAACTTAGTGTTCCTCTCCTTGTGCTTCAACTTAGGGTTTTCTCTCTGGGGAAGTGGCTCTGGAGGCCTGAGCGCCAGCCAGCCATCCATCGACACCCAAACCCACACCCACCACCAGCCATGGTCAAGTTGCTCCTTAAACATCACCTAAAAAATACGCTAAGCCTGGGCTGAGCTAAACCCAGGGAACGACAGATGGAGGCCGTTTTCTGTGGCTCCTGGCCCAGAGGCTTCCTCAAGGTGCCTCTGGTGAAGCCATGCAGGCAGCCGACTCATGGACCCAACACGAATCATTTACAAGAAAAACACCATACTGCTAAGGCCATAATGTGCTCGATTAAATTAACGTACCTGAAAACAAATGCCATCAACAGCAGCCTCTCTTTGTGGAAAATAGGAGGCTACAGCCAAGCAGTACTATCTACTGAAAAGACCACGCATCACAGAGTATACTTGCCATAACACATCTCACTCATAAAAAGAGGAACATAAGGTAAAATAAAACCAACAAGGGAAAATCATGAAGAAAAATTGTTTGCACTGTATGTAAGTCAAACCAGTACTGAAAAAAACCTGTCCTCCCTCAAACAGATCTAAAGCAGGGCACTATGTGGAAGCACTGACAACTGCTGCAATTTGTTGCTATCAACAGGGTGATATTCCGACAGGGTGGATTGCAGCCGATTAAGGGTGACAGGCTGTATCTGCACTAATTCATTTAAAAGTGCCTGGGAGTAATTTTGGGCAAGGGAACGTCATAACCGCGAGCCGTGGGGGCCGTCCCTGTCACGTTCCTGCGGCGGTGGCGTCCCCAGCACCACTCCCCACCATCCGGGCGTCCCCACGGCGAGACCGGGAGCTGCACGGCACGGGTGCTGGCCCCTCCGGCATAGCTGGGCACCCTTCGTGGCAGAGTTAAAAATCTGGGGCATTCCACAGGAGAAAAGCAGCGCTCGGACGGGGCATCGACGCAACACCGTCAAACCCCAGCCGGCACGCTGCGCAACCCAGTTCCTCTGGTCTAACAGTTCCATCTACCTCCAGCAAACTCTGTCCCACCTGCAAAATACAGTTGAGTGAACTCACGGCAAAAAATTACAAACATGTTAGCTTTAACACCTGTAACTTTCACTGGGGGCGTTGCAGGGGGCGGCAGGGCGCTGAGCGGCACACAAACACAGCTCCGCTACCACAGCCCATGCACAAGGCTCGGGCCATCGGCCGGTACATTTCAGTCCAGGGACAGTAAACACACGTAAGAGACACAGCAATAGTATCTAAAATTGTAAAAAAAATATAAATTGATCTATAGGACAGCCTTTGCAAACACAGAAGTAAAACCTGTCATTACATAGTTTATCACATATTGATAACTACTACAGCTTGGACGTTTGTTAAGTGAAAGGAGAGAGAATTATTAAAGAGCCAAAGGTGTTTCCTGTGCCTTCCTGTTAAACCATGTTGAGCACCAGCACCACCACTGTCAGATGACAACAGTTTAATCACAAACACAAGCGTTGCAGCTGCTCTACAGTCCAGCACGTACGCAGGGAGAAGAAAACCTCCGTGGTCTGTAACTTATTCCGCGGGCCACCTCACTGTTTTCTGCTTAATCCTCCCGATTCAGTGTAACAGACACACGTCTGTACACATCTGTATCAAAGCGGCGACCTTCATTCGACATTAGAGCTGCTGCTGGAGACGTGTGACCTGTGTTTCAGGAAGGCATTTCAGCCGTGAGTATCTGTCACAGGAGAGCTGCCGACGGGGCGTTGGAATGCCTGTCACCTTCTTGCACGGCTTGAGTGTCACCGGCAGTGACTGTCATCTTCACCCTTTAAAAGCAGGTCTTGCTAAAGAGCGTGGCTGAAGTGAGGTGACATAGGAATGGAAAGAAACTTTATTTAATAAGGTCCATCTCTGGGTTAACCACCATCACCCAAGAGAACCTGTAGGCACAAGAAAGGTCCTGCCTGAAAGAGGAGCTGGTCTAAGGAGCAAGGGCAGCCACAGACAGGAGACCCTCCTGGATTTGGTCACTTTTCCTGCACATCCAAAACTTTCATATGCCCTGGGCCCTGGACCTTTCCATGTCGTGCAACACCCTTGCTCCTTATTTCCCTTGGTATGTTAGCCACAAGGGATTATACTGCATGATAATAATTGCTTACGGGCATGCCATTCTGTTGGTGCCTATAGAACTGGCAGTGGGACAAATGTTCCAGATCCTGTGCAGCCTGGCATCCAAAAAATATCTTCCCAGAAGGAACTACATTAGCCCACATGAACGAAATAATTCCAGCACGGTGCAGTGCCAGTGTGTGGGGAAGACACAGGAGATGCCCGTATGAGCACCACACCCTTTCCTACAGGGTGAAAATGCAGGAAAATGCAAATATGCCCAGACTGCAGCCTCAGAGTCCACCGTCCTTCATCCCAGGTATCAGGAATGAACATGGAGGGTGCACTGGAGCTTAATTCAAGTGGTGTTGAAGAAGCGTTTTTATAAAACACTGTAAAGCACCTTAGAAAGTATCTGTTTTAACTGGGTGGCATGATAGCAGTGTTATCTTTAAAATTATTCTTAGCTTTGTGTCTGCCTGCTTTCCTGCAAAGCTGCCACTTAGAATTTTCATCAGCTTTTTGACTTTTTCCCATAGATCCAGTTCTTGGGTAACAACACACAATTTTCAAAAATGCTGGCACGCTGCAGAAATCTGTTTGTGTGTTCAGCTACAGTTATTACTCAAGGTAAGTATCATCACAAACCGCCCCAACACACTCCAGGTGTCAAAAGACAGGGATTCCAGAGAATAACGGCTATTTGCTGTTAAAGGAGAGGGGGGAAAAGGTCGTAATTATGCCAAAACAGGCTTCATCCACAAACTTGCTTGCAAGCAACCTAGCTGACCTAAGCTAATGCAGCAGTTCACAAAGGCCTTTTCAGCTTGCAGAGGTCCACAGAAGAAAAATAAATCTATCTGTACTAAAAAAAGGTGGAAGTTTTATTCCACTGTTAAAAGAACTTCATTTTTTTCTCCAAAAGAAAAAAGAAGGTATTTTTCTTAATGCTTTAAATGTGATATAATACTTAACCATCAGAAGATGTAGAAGCTTATCTTAAAATTACTTTAGAGTTGTAATAAGAAACACTAAGTCTTCTCTAGACAGCTGTAGTATTGGAACAGAGCTACTGATGATTCATATACTCTGGAAAGATTTTTCATGTTTCCTTTGTGGCTGCTCCAAACAAGCAAATCTCAGCCAAGCCCCACAGCAAACTCTCACAGAGACTGACTTCACCCAAGGGATGAACATTGTATCTGTGATACCCTCCATACACTGTCCTTACACGTTTGTTTCTACACCTGTTTTAATCTATATTCGTTTAACAAGCTGAAAAGGATTCTTTTGATCATAACTTTCTGTTGAATCTCATTTCTGCACGGAGAATACTGTGCTTTCTGGGACTGCAAACATTTTAAAAGTCAAATTACAAGGGGGGGGAATTTTTTATTTTTAGAACAATTTGTTGATTACTTTTTTTTTCAGAGCAGACTAATAATTAAAAAGCAAAACTAAAGAAAATTCTGAGCACACACAGAGGTATATATAGCATTTAGGTAGGTATTATTAAAATTCAGATCCATCCAGAAAGAGAAATTCTGGTGGGGCAGAATCGAGCCTGGTTGCACAGTATTTTGACCTCTATTTTTTGTGACACGCTGGGTACCTATTAAACTCAGACAGCGGCATTCTACACCGCAGCAGGGTCCCCTCCTCAGGGAAGGTGACTCATCCCGGGGGGGAGCCCACGGCACCACAGATCACAGGCGCTGCCTCCATCTGTTCCCTGGAGCACCGCGGTTCCCTTGGGCAGATGGGCTGAGTGGGACCAAGGCGAGAGAGCTGAATTTCCCCGCTGAACTTGTGGAAATAAAGACAGAGATTACTCCTAAAGGAAGAGGATGTTTTTCACTGACACCATATGCTGTGCATTGATGTCATGTTGTTACCGAAGCACACCCTTGAAATGTTATTGGTAACTAGTGGTGAAAGGCCTTGTGTATTCTCACAAGTAATGAGGATTCTCCTGCCCGTGAATTTATCAAGCGTGAGCTGATGAGAAGGACCCCTAACCAAGGGAGGCCGGTATTGTATCACTCTGGAGGAGGCATATCAAGCGTAAGGACCTTGAGGATGGTGTTAATCTACATGTTTTGAGAAGTTTAGCCAACTTGGCAGGAAAGGGACAATTCTGTGTGTCCTAAGGTGAACTACTTCCATTATAACACTAACAATCACACCCACAGCTCAAGAAGACCCTTGCCCAGGTGAAGACTGTTGATAAACGTTTGTCAAGTTATGTCTGACCTTTATTTGTGATAGAGTTACTTGTTGTCATACAGTAAGTCATTGAATCTCAGTGATTTTGTTCCAGGGGTACATATTAAATTGTAAACTATCAAAAACCTACACGTGGCCAATGTTTATGGAACTATAAAATACACATTCTACTTCTGCTAGAATGAGTGATTCATCATTGCATTTTTACACAAGAGCTTTCTTGTGTTATTAAAACTGTTATACCTCGTAACAAATACATGAACTTTTAAAGATAATAAAGTGTGAATATTGATGATGAACATGATGTGTATTTCTGTGACAGCAAGCAATCATAAATATACTCATTTGACTGTAACCCATATTAATTGCACTACCAGTTTGCATTGCACATCCATATTTCATTTCTGTGTGCCTTTGTCTAAACATTCAGGCTAAATAATGTATTCCTTCGTCGTGTCATAGATTTTTAAGTTTAATTTCATCTAGTGTAAACAGGGCGCAGTGAATGATGACTACAGGTAGGTCTGTAGGAAAATGACTGATGATGCAAGTACTTTTGTGCAGTAACCAAATGATTGTCACAAGCACTTTTCCGTGTTGCAGGGAAGAAGAAAGGGACTCGTGCAGCGTTCTGTGATTCTCTGGACTCGCTCAGGTCCATCACCCCGGGCTCTGGCAGCGGCCTGGAGCGAGAGGCCACCTCCTGCAGGTCCCCACCATCCCCATCTCCACCCGCAGCCCAGTGCCGAGTCCACGGGCGGTGGGTGTCCCACAGAGCATGGGGGGGGGGAAAAGGAGGGAAAAGGATATTCCCTGCACGTGCTGAGAGCACGGCCGAGAAGGGAACATACAGAAATGCTATTTCCAATTGAGACTTTTCTGTCACTCACCTAGAAACTGCTACCCCTGCTCCTGCCATTGTCACCAGGAATATTCCAGCTCACACGGTGTGAAAACGCAGACAACTTTGTGTGCAGACATGGGGATCAGAGGCCTGAATATTTATCCTTTGCTTTCCCCCTGTTCATTGCCTGAAACAATGCAAAATAGATTCCAAATTGCTTGAAATGGAAAAAAAATAAAAGTAAATAAAAATGATAATAATAAACCAAAACCATCTAAGGTCAGAGGTGTCAAAATGAACCATTTTAACCTTTCAAACCCCTGTTCTGCTGCTGTGCAATCCTACTACTGATGCTGGAATCTGAAAAATAAAACTAAAATATATTCAATCAAGGGGATTCTAGAGTTGAAGGAGTCATTCAAAGCGTCTTGATTTAATTCATACGATCCCCAGATGAGATGTGGATGTCATGATCCTACCTGAGGTCGACTACATTTCCGTGTGCTTATACCTAAGAAGGTAAGTGAATAACAGCAGCAGATAACCATGTCTGGCTGATGGAACCCGACCCGACTCAAACAACCTCTCGTGTACTTCAAACCAAAAACTTACCAGCTTCACAGGCCATAACATTTATATTGTTACGTGCACATACACTAGTAGTAATACCATGGGGGAGCAGGTGTAGCAAGAGCTGTAGGCAGAGGAAATACAAATAGCGAGCTGATCACTAGTGCCAGGGCATTAACCTTGGGGTGTCTGCTAAGTGTCACTGACAGATAACGGCAGAATTTCACGGGAGGAGATAAATGGCACTTGAGGGTTTTTGGCTGAGGTCTCTGGGTGACAGCGAGCGCACTGACCCCTCAGCGCTGCCGGAGTGAAGCAGACGATACGGAGCACAGCCCTGATCCCTCAACCCCATCCCAGGGCCCGGCAGTCAGCGGGCTGGACCGCAGGAGGGTCACCCTCCCCATAACGAGCTCAGGCTGGCAAGCTTTTCCCATGGTCTTCAAGCCATCAAGATACACCGCTTTCTGTACCAGAATTCTGCAGAGGCCTTATTTCGGTCTCTGACAGCACCACTACACTCTCCTGAGAACATGCCCCTGCCCTCAGCTGTCACACCCCTGAACAAGCCACAGATTCCCACCCCACACAGATTTTATGCCATGAAAAGAAATGATGCCTTTCCCCAAGTACCTCTACCTTTTGAACCTCAGAGCCTTTTGATTCAAAAATTTCGGTTGTTTAGCCTCAAGGCATTTTTCTTATGATAATCAGGATGTTTTTCACATTTCTACCTAAAAACTTCAAGTTAAAAATTCAGGCTGGTCTCAAAAGCTACATTTGCTGGAATGAAGACAGCGAGAAGTGCCAACTGCAGTGCTTCAGGTCCTCTGTATCAGGAAAGAATCGCCCCACATTCTCATTAGCAGTTCATTAGAGATTCTGTCATTAGGTACCTTCCCTGGTACTTCCAGCCCTGCCCAGCACAGTGGGTAAGACACTGGTTTAAACTCTTAATTCCTGTTAACATTAGCACACAAGTTCTTCTTCTTCAGTATAGCAAACTGAGTTGGGGAAAAAAAAAAAAAAAGATTGAATAATTTTAGGGGATTATCTGCCGAATAACACGTCAGACAGTGACACCATAAACCTACTGAAACTGGATATTGGGCTGGGTTTTCTGCGGGGCACAGGTTCCAGCCCTCGGCGTAACTGTAGACCTGTCACAGGGACTACTCCTGCCATTAGTTACATCTTTCAAAGTACGGCTCAACTCCAAAAAATTTCTGTGTTAGAATGTCAGCTTTTTACAACAAATTACAGCTTTTGGATTATAATTAGACCCTGCTTCCTTACTTCAACGGCAAGAATTATAATTACCAAGTTTTGTTAAGAATACTACTTGCAGGGTCTTATGAGCAATTACGTATGTTATGTTATATGATTTTTTCTGCAGCAATAACGAAGTGACCTGATGTCAGTTATCAATACCTTCATCAACAGCTGAGAACTGGTATAAACATTCCATCAGGGCAGACAATAGGAAGAAAACAGGCTAACATCAATGTCAGAAAGGTTTTAGCATTTTCAGTGAAGCCGATGCAACAGGAGCTCAGGGCTGCCCAGGGAGCCTTATTCTGCCCACCACGGAGACATACGCTTTCAGAGTGGGGCTTCTTTCTGGGCACTGCTGCAATCCTAAAATAAAAAAAATTAAAACCACTAAATATGTCAGGAATTACTTTGCCCATGGCAATAACTTAACTGAGTTCCAGAATCTTGATTTCCTATATCCTAAGAGAGAAGCCTTATTTTCATGGCCGTTTCCAAGGTACCTCGTCCCAGGCTACGAGTTGGATTTTCCCCCCGTTTCTGAGCGCCCCCCTCTCTGTGGTTCCAGCAGCTTGCCCGGCAGCAGACAGGCATTCTCTCCCGGGAAGAAGAGCTTTTGGGGCTGAGCAGCTCTTCCCTGCCAGAACAACACGCTTCCTGCCAGCGGGGCCAGTAACCCCCAGCGTCCAGTGGTGCCGGAGTTGAGGACAGGGAACGGGGTAAATTGCAGCAGCAGAGCAGTTACAGGCTTTCTACCTCTTACCTGGAACGAAGGAACTGAATGCAAAACGAGCTGAATTTTTCATGAGCATTTCGTTTAAAAAAAAAACCCTTTCTTCATATGCTCACATTCCTATGCAAAATAACAATTATCTACGCACAACTTGTCCATTCGATTCTTTCGTTGCGGTAAGTGTTTAGCAAATGTCACAATTTCGTTGTCTAGAACGGCTGGCAGCAGGAAGGCAGCACGGGCTGGTACCTCAGGGCCCGGCCAGACGGAGTTAACGCTGCAGGTTCTCTCCTGAAGACAAAATAGATTGTGGGGGGAGAAGGCACCGAGGTTGGTTCCCGTCAGTCGGGAGCGTTGCACCTCACATCATCCTCCCAGCGCACGGGACTTCAGCAGCCTCACGGCGCGTGTGCAAGAGGGGCTTTTTCTCAACAAATCTCCCCGAAAAATTCTCAGGAAAACATGATTCTATGCTTATTCACATCCTGTAACTACGATATTTTGCCATTCACAGTCTTGATTTTTACTAATTCCAGGGTTTTCTAACTCAAGAACTTTGACAGAATCTAACTATTAAAAAAATAAAATAAATAATCTGAAAAAGTCTTTTTAAAGGCAGAAGAACATGCAGAGGAGCTTAGAATCCAAATCAGTTGTGTGCAATTAAACGTTGTCAGTAGTAAAGTTTTAACTAAATCGTTTCAAAGTGAATTGTTGTAATAGAAAACAATTTAAGATAAGGCATCATGAAAAATTACAGATCTTTGCTTAAAATGAGTAACGTTTCTAAAAAGAAACAGGGCTCAAAAATAATGCAAAAAAGAGACTAAAATTGTCAACTGCAAACTAAAGCAACATTATCGCATTGCATAATGATTGCTGAAATCAGCAGTTTCACGTAATTCATGTTTGCAATAGACCTTACATTAAAGTAAACAATGCAAAAGGCACTAATTTTGGCCTAATTTTGAACCTGTAAAAAAATCAATGTCCTCCAAAGCCTTACAGCGAACTGAAAGAAAAAACGAAAAGGAACAGTTCCTACCTCTTCTATGGCTAAGGAAACATCTCAACTTTTCTCAACTACAACACGAGCACTCACCAAGCACGGGAGGTAACCTACCTGACTGCCATGGCTGGGCGGGAAGCCCAGTATGTAGGGTACGGAAGCAAGTCAATAATGCTAATTATCACAACCTACAACATGGTTAAAGCCCCCTCAATAGCAACCAGGTATTTAGGAAAATATATTAAGTATACTTCTTTTTACAAAATAAGGTTCTACGAGTCCAAGCAATGTAACATTTGAAATGCAGAAACCTTACGAAGTATGGCTTCAGACAGCCCCCAAACAAAAGCACAGAAAGGTTAAATAAAAACTAGCGACTTCCTGGCTGAAGCTCGGGGGGGGAAGGGGTAAGAACCAGGTTTGTTAAGTTTGACATCCGTAGATTGGATGTATCATTGTCAAAGCACTCAGTACATTTAAGGACAATGAATAATTATTATCGATGGACACCGAATTTTGCTAGAACCCCTGGTACTAGGCAAGGAAAAGAGCCGGTTGCCTCCTCTGGGAAGTCATAAATACGGACAGATGCTATTTCCCATTTAAAACTATTTTGAGATTCCCATAGCATTAACATT
This sequence comes from Calidris pygmaea, assembly GCA_003697955.1. Taxonomy (NCBI): domain Eukaryota; kingdom Metazoa; phylum Chordata; class Aves; order Charadriiformes; family Scolopacidae; genus Calidris; species Calidris pygmaea. The sequence goes on along the minus strand of QJSC01028813.1, from coordinate 559,897 downwards.
CCAAATAATCAATTTCAAGTGCGTATCTCTACTCCTAAATCAAATGAGAAAACAGACATCTCATCTCTCCCAGATTAAAATTCATGCTGAAGGAGCTACACCTTGTAGCCTCATCTCCGTCATACAAATAAATTTGCAGCCTCATCTGCAATCAAATAACCCATCAGCCAGTGAGGTACCTCCACACATTTGAATATATACCTAATATTAATGGTTCCTAACAGCTCCGGAGACAAGGGCAAGACTGGCGGGACTGATGATAAATTTCATCAAGTTGAAATAATTTCTCTTCTACCTTTTCTTTCCCATGTCTACTGTGGCCCTGCTTAGGAGGCAACTTTACTCTGGAACTTAAGACACTTTGGTGCTGTTTGAAATGCAAATGATCTTCAGCGCTTAATGACTATTTTTGAATCAGATCTTGTAACATGGAGAAAAGGGGATTAATTCAAAATACCTCCCAAACCTGATTTCCAGCAGCACAGGTGAAATCAAGACTCCACTAAGTCATCTGCCCCTTTGTCCATACTTCATCCCGCCTTCACTGTCCCGTTCCACCCCATCCCACCCATCCCAGTGCTGCTGTCACCAGATCATCGTACACGTTCCCTTCCCACTCCTAACTCCTCTGCTTCTGCTGCCTCTCCTTTGCAGCTCCAGCCCCAGCTCCTGTTCCCATACCCATCTCCCAATCTTACCAGATTCTATGCCTATTTTCCTCCTTTTTCCCACGTCTCAATGACACGGACCCCATGTGCCCCATTTTCACCTCCAACCTCCCTCAGCAGCCACCATGACACCTTTCTCTTCATCCTTCCCACCTACTCATCTGCAGGATTCTGCTCTGATGCTCCATGGAATGATCAAGGTTAATGATGCCAAGCGACAAATCTTCGAAGATCTCGCTACATTTCCATTGGGAATGCAAAAAGTGGTATTAAAAGTCTTAAAACTTGTCCAAATTTGGGCCTATAAAGCAGACAATAACCACAGACTTGACAAAATCCCCTTCTCAACGATTACATGATCAACTTCCCACGACAAAGCAGGACAACAGTACGATGACTTAAAGTAAAACAATATGTATAAATAAGCAAAACACTGTTTTCCCTACTTGAGGTTTCTGAAATATGCATTTTGCTTGAAAAATCTTCCAAATATTCAACCTGATGCAGATACCTCACCTTAGGATTTCCAACCATTACACCTTATGCTCAGCAGTGTCATAAACCACTTAAAATTGAAATCTACATTGAGAAATACTGAACAAACTTAATAGACGTTTCATCAGTTCTACTTACAGTAATTGAGTGCAAAATTCTACAAAGTATTAGAGTATAAACTGTTTGAGCTAAATCATGGAAGTCCCTAGATTGCTCTATTACAATATTAATTGTTCAAGCTCACAAAGGGAAGCTCCTGTCAAAAATATTAAAAATCAATTAGAGATTTAAAAGTATTTGGCACAAGAATGCAATTATTTTCACAAAGCAGCACACACTTATGCCATACAAATCACTTGCAATTAGCATTTCTTCGCTTAACTAATTTGCTGGTTTTAATGATAGGGAAGATTATAGGGAAACCTCTTTCTTTTATACAGTATTTCAAAACTTCGAAAGTTTTGAAGTTTGTATGAAATAATGTGTATTTTTTCTTCAAATCAAAGCCCTGAACTGAACCAGGGTCCCGAGCTTCCTTCTGAACTTGGCTCTTTCCACACGTGTCTGACGGAGCCGTTCCACCTGGTGGCTCCCTGGTTCCACCACCCAGGCACAAACCCTCCAGCCCCAGGACACCGAGCACCGGCTGTCCCCTTCCAGAGGGGTGCCACAGCCAGCTGGGGACACCAGGCACCACCTTCATCCTCATAGCAGAGCTCCCCGGTACTGCAGGGGCCCCGAGACAGCCCTGGAGCCCAGCTCCGCAGCCTGGGCATCCAGCCGGGGGAGCGCTCACAGCCCTGCCCTCAGGAACCCTTCCTTCACAGCACCCAGACCTCCACTGTGCAGGAATCCAACAGCCGGATTCCCCACCCCACAGGGCTGCCCTAATCACTAGGGCACACAGTTCTGCTCTCTGGATTAAACGAGATTTAAGTACTTAATGCTAAACAGAGTGGCGTCTTGATCCAAGTCTCTGGAAGGACTAGCACGAAAACCTAAATATAAATCCCTTGTGAAAGGGAGGAGATGTGACCCCAGTCTCTCCAATTTTTCAGCCAAATTTTTTAAGCAAGACCATTTTACACCATCTTTTCTGGCAGCTCTTTTCTCATCAGCTCCCTTGAGGACATCTCCTGGGTGCCACCAGGGCAGAGGGGCCAGGAGCACCCACGCTGCATGTCCACTGTGGCACAAGTGAGGGCAGGGACTGGAGCGGGTTCCTGGCACCCAGCTCACTGCTCCTGTTCCATACACCATGGAAATCCCGAGAAGCAGCACATTTTCACCTGCTACAGATCTGGAATTTGCGACTCAAAATCCAAAGGAGTTTTCCTCTCAGTACACGGCAGGTGAGGTATGAATACATTGACATTTAAATGCTTGATTTAGATCCCTGCGGGGACATTTAGGCACCAGCATCCCTCTTGTAAACTTGTCTTTTAAACGCTTTGAGATTTACAGACAAACAATACTTGTTATAATGAATTTGGAGAGTTTAATAATAGTGTCATCAACTAATCTGTTTAAATTATCTGAATTCCTTCACCCAACTCTGCTCTTCTCAAATGGCTTCAAAGCAGACCTTGTATTACAGAGAATCACAAACACTCCCAATTACTGTGTGCATCTTTGCTTTTAAAAATAATTAAGCGACTCTCCTGTTCCGTGCACTCCAGATCACAAAGGCGAAGGGACTGCTGTTCCCAAGAATAGATTCATTGTCCTGGAATAACTGACAGAGTGAAAAAAGAAGCAAATTACAGAGTAAACATAGAAAACCCTTCCTAGTTTAAGAACATCTTAAGAGGTTGATGAGGAATTAAAAGAAAGTGCGTTTTATCATGTAAATTATTCTACCATTACTTGTATTAAAAGTCAAGCCCAGCTTCATGGAATCTCCAGTTTGGAACTCCAAATGCTCACAAAATATAACCAACCAATTCTGCTGATGGGCAAGTTCTTTATAGATTTGTGAGACAGACGACTGACGAAAGCACTAAGAATAAAGCTCTTTCTTGATGTCTTTCACTATTTAAACTCCGTAATAGTTCCTACAATTAAATAACCACCTCTCTAGGATTGCATTTCTTCACTATGAGAACATACGTCAGATTTTCTCTGCTATGAGCATTTTCAGATGGACGTGGCACTAAACAGCTTAGCTGTTCTTCAGTTCCCGCTCAGGATGAACGCAATTTGGGAAGAACAGAGACACCACGGGAAGGCTTGACAACTCCTGTACGCCCCTCTCAGCATGGACTCCACGGGAGCCCTTGGTTTGCCTCACACGGTAGGTGTGAGCTGAGCGGGCAGGTTGGGAGTTATAAACGTAAAACCGAACCACGGGGGTCTCATTATAACAACCTTCTCCCTGATACTGGGCACTTGCTGACATCGTCACTGAAAGCGCCAGTATCTTTGGAGACGAGCACAGAGTTAGCAAGCAAAGGGCAATGAGCATCGCTATGCCAGGCAGCTATTAATAAAATATTGAAACAAACAAAAAAACAAACCAACACCAAACCTCTAAAAATATGAGATGAGATTTCCTGGGAGGGAAAATATGTGTGAAGTGTGTGGGGTGGAAATCAGCCTTCACCTGATATATCTAGATATCCTATTGCTTTTCTTATATACTCGTTTGTCACTTACTCGTATTTTTAAAGTAAATAACTATAAATGGTAAATAATCACATATGGTGCAGAAGATAAAGCTTTTATATGGATTTCAGCACAACCATCTTAAGGAGAGCAGGGAACTAGTTTGAAATTATTATAAGAAATAATTAAATGATGCAATTTAAAGAAATTGGACAGGACACTGAAAGGCATTTCATAACAGTGAAGTTAATGAAACCAAAATACAGTTTTCCAAAGGAAGAGGTTATACTTCATCACAATCCCAAGGGAGGAAAGGGAGGCAGATGTGGTCTGTGTGCACACCTACATGGTCTCCCTCTGCCTGGGTACTGCATCTGCATGGAGTTCTGTGGTGGGGCAGGACCCACCACCCGGGCTCGCAGAACCCAGCTCCTCCAGACCTTCAGTGGCCGACGGCGAGCGAGTGTTGGGCTTGTGGGACCCGGCTGGGGCTAGTCCAGAGACAGCCCAGGGCCCAGCAGCACTAACCTGCTATTGGCACTACTTGTCCATGTCAGCTCGGCTACCCATGGCCACCCACCACGGCCAGGACCGAACAATGTCCCCCCACCTGGCACCCTGTGCTACGCAACCCCCACCAAACACCTCCCGGGTCTTCTCAGGAGCAAACCCATCTGCCTCAGCCTGAACTATGGGCTTACTCAAGTGTTATTTTAAACTCGGCACTCATAACTGTAAATTTTAGCAGAATATGAAGAACAGAATAGCCTGAAAAATAAGAATTTCTCATGGTAGTGATGAGCTCACCAGCTGCCTATCCTTCACGCTACTTTGCTGTATTCACATCGATTCCAAAGCACTTTGGAGGGAATCCAAAGAGCTACCAGATGCTGTTTGCCGTTCCCCAAAGAGAACCGCAGATTATATCATAATAACAGACTGCAAATCAGAATTAAAAGTGATACATCATAAATCCCTTTTTTAGGGTTCCATTCTGCAGCCGGGGATTTCCAAATGCGATTTTGTGGTTTTTTAATATCTGCTAATATTTTCTTTGGTTTTCCACAGCTGGTTTCTTTGGCTGCCCCTCGAGCTGCCGGCAGAACATCCTCCCTCCTGCCGACCTTTGCAGCACCGGTGCCGAGAGACGGCTTGGGCTCGGGCTGCCGGCCCCGGCAGAGAGCGGGGCACAGGGTGCCAGCCACCACGCAGGGGACAGGGTGCCAGCCACCAGGCAGGGGACGCAGCATTAGGCACATAGAGGCCTGGCATCAGTCGAAAGGAAGATATTTCATCTCTCTCCCACCCCAATAGAGACACTTTCCACCGGCAGCAATGGACATTTCCACCCCGATCTACAGGCAGCAGCCTTCCGAGCCGGTCAGGTTTCTGCATTCTGACCATAATATTTGAAAATTTAAGGAGCGTGAGATCCACCCACAGATCTACCAACACCTGGTCATATTTCACGGGAAATATTGGTCCATTTATCATATATTTCCTCATCAATGAAGAATTAAGGCAGAAATATACTAAAAACCTTCCCAACTCCTACCTACTCGTAGCCTTTCCCCAAAGGACAGAGGTGCCCAGACCCCTCCAGCACTGAGCTGATCCTCTTTACAATATTCACACCACCCAAACCGCTCTCTTCTCTCCCAAACACGTGTCCCTGAAGCACCCACCTGCTCTCCCACCCCACCCCAGCATCTTGCAGCCCTCCCGGGGCAAAGCTCCTGGAAGAGCACCCCGAATGGCCTGGGAAGCTACCGGATCTCTTTGCCCCAGCTCTGAATTACAGAAATGACGTTCCTTAGCCCAAAAGGAAAAATTTTTTTTTTTCTATTTAAAAATTTCAAGAAGAGATCGTTTCTGCTCTTTGCATTGTGACACACAGCTCTCCTGAAAGTATGACCCGTAATTAGGTGGGTAATTAGCAAATAGGGGCGCTCCTGCCCCTGGAGAGCAGGAGGCCAGGGGAGGCTCCTGCCGCCGTTCCCACAGCAGCCCCCGCCAGGCTGATGCCTCAATAACACACCTTGGATCCACCAGCAGCAACAGCAGCCTCCAATTCTGATTGGAACAGATGGAAGACTTACGTTTTAATTTACCCGCTAAATGCTAAGCTGACAGAAAAATAAAAATTAAACATAAAGCACAAAAATTCTTTGAACTCACCAGTGCCATAATCTATCCCTCTTCCTGCAACTGCTGAGCCACACACCATGTCTCTTCCCCTTTTTCTCCTCCTCCATGGCCTTCTAATTAAACTTCTCATTTTGAATAAATTCAAGATGGCAATTCCAAAATTGCTTTCCTTCATTATTCTATTTTATTACTATTTTATTGCTATTTTCTACTGCATTTTACCTATCCCCTACACAGGATGAAAGGAAACGGCCTCAAGTTGTGCCAGGGGAGGTTTAGGATGGATATGGGGAACAGTTTCTTCACCCAAAGGGCTGTCAAGCCTTGGCAGAGGCTGCCCAGGGCAGTGGTGGAGTCACCAACCCTGGAGGTGTTTCAAAGCCGGGAGACGTGGTGCTGAGGGACATGGGTGAGTGGTGGGTTTGGCAGTGCTGGGTTGATGGTTGGACTACATCATCTTAGGTCTTTTCCAACCAAAACGCTTCTGTGATTCAATGATTATATCTCCACCATCTTCTGTATAAAACCATTTTGACCTTTATATTCCAAGTTTTCCATGACGTCAAATCTGGTTTTATCCAAATCTCCACTTAATTCTTGCAGTGAAGTCTCCCTGAAAGCTTGTTGTTAGTCCTGGCCTTTCACAACACCTTTATGTCATGTCTTAGGCAGACAGGATTGTGGGGATTTGGGGTTTTCTTGGGGGGTGAGGGGTGGTGTGGCTCTCCCATGCTATTATTGTCATTTTACACTTCACCATCATATACTGCATTAAAGTAAATATGCTCCCTCATCACAAATATTTCTAACATACTCATTAAAAAAACCCAAAACACCACCAACAAAATAACATTGCTATCAAGAGATCTGAGAGTTACTCAGTTTGCCAATTCAAGTGAAACACACAGGTTTCTCTCAAACCCATTAACCTGTCTGTCATTTCCAAACTACTAGGATGTGTTTCTTCCAAAACATTGTATTTTATGATTTGTACTAATGATTCATAAGTAATTAAATGTTCCTTTTGCATAAGTGCATCGTGTATTTTTGAAAAATAATGAGTCAGGTGTGGGGTGAAGACAGAGGAGAAACACTAAAATGTGAAGGGATTAGTGATTGGCTGACACATTTGCTTTTTATAGAAATTAATCTAAGCTGATCTTTGCTATCTGAAATTTCTATAGAAAAACCACGGCAGAAATCCTTTTGCTTTATCAGAAATGCAATAATATTGTGACAGGCAAACTGTATGGCAGATCTCCTGCAAAAATAACCTATTACCTCCTTCTGGTTCGTTACTTTTCTCAGCTTTTCCCTTCAAATATGTTACTATGGCTGCCAGTTGTCATGACATATTATTTATGAGGCATATGTCTTTTGTTAAGAACTGTTCTTTTTATCGATTTTTTGACAGGTTTTATTTACTGCCAGATAATACACTAGAACATTTTACTGGCATCGGTCATGTTAGGACGGTAAATTAAAGCATCTTGATAGGGAACTGGAGCTCAGAACTTAAAACCATTGGAGAATAGGAAACTTGGGATAATTGATTAATTAAGAAAATAAAGCTTTCTGTATTACAAAACATAGCTGACTATTTGTGACAAGACATGCCAAAATAATAATGTCAAAATGATCCGTCTGTGTCAAGAACAACATCTACTCATCAAACAATGAAGGATGGGACTAAATACATTATTATTAGCCGATTTTTTGTTTCTTCACTCCCAATACTTCAACTTTAGCTCATTTACTTAAGAGGATGTTAAGAACTTGCATTGGCCTATAGATACAAATGAGGGCAATTTTACTTAATTGCATCAACACACCAATCATGCATTGGCAGAGGTTTATCTCATTGTATCACTTCTCTCTGATCCGTGCCCGTGGTATCACATGAGGATGAAAACAGCAGAGAACACACACAAATTCATACGTGAGGTCTAATAAAGATAGTATAATCCACGTAGGAATCTGCACAACCATGACATCACCCATGATGACCAGCTCCATTAACGAACGGCACAACAGCTATCCTAACTAATTGGCTCCTCAAACATCCCACCGCACTGCAGACACCCCCAGAAGCCAGAAAAACTGCCCTGATATTTGAAATGTTTTCATAAAGCCACCCCCCTTTCCTCCCCCATGCAAAAAAACACCCTTAAAAAATAGGTAGACTTTTCTGGCACGGCATTATTATTCCATTTACTTGTTCCTTTTCTTCTTTTATTCAGGTGGATACAATTAGACCAGAATTAATTAGACGGAAGAACTAAAGGGATAATAAATCTCTTCACAGTTCTAATGCAATTACTCCAGTTTAGGAAACGGTCTAAGCAGAAGGTTGAGCTACCTCAAATTCGATCTATTTTCGGAGGTCTTACAAGGACAGGAACTGGCTCAATCTCAAGACACTAATTCCAGCTTTCGCAAGCTCAGTATTTTCAAAAACCTCTACCTTGCCTGGAAACGGAACTCGCCCTAGAGCTCTGCTTGATGAGCTCGAACACTAGTGTGTGTGTATTTTTACATATATATATACGTACACATACACATGTGTTCAGCAAACAAACAGACCTATAATTATGACATCAACTTGAAGACTTTCAGAAAATATTTAATTTCAATGGAATTTTGAAATCCCCAGAGCAACAGAACCGCTGCTGCTGGGCACAAGGCAGTAGTTGTGAATTTATCGAGCCAAGTTCTCCGGCTCTACCTCAGCAGTTGCCATTTGTGGGGAAGACAAAGGAAATTTGTCTTCCAATTCACCCAGGAATCTGTAGATTGATGAGTTCTTGCACACAGCCTCTTTCAATCTACTCCTGGTCTTCCCCCACGCGCCCAGCCAACACCCACGTGAAGGTCTCTTGTGATTCCCTGATGCGAGGCCTGTTAATAGCTTATATTCTGGTAAATGCCATTTTAAACCTTTTTCCTCTGCTCCTCAACAGCAAGTCTGGAACTGCAGAAGTAAGAGACCAAAGTGGGCCATTCACTTTAAAATTGCAGAATCTCCCAAATCGCCATAACTAGGTCAACATTTCCTACGCATTCCAATTTCCTTTTGGATACTGACCTCAGCATGCTGATAAATAATTAGTGATTATTAACCAACCTCCTGGCTTATCCAAAGGAGAGCAATAAACTTCTCTGGAGGACAATTGGGAGCCTTACATTAGGCTTCTGCTCAAGAATTACTCTCTGGAGAAGTGATGTTCTCTTCTTCTTTCATACTTTGAAGAGATCCTACGGAGATTAATCCTGTAATTTGGCCTGCTAAATTAGATGCTAACCATCACGCCATACTGATACCTGCTCCTGAGTTTGAATATAGCTCAACTCCACTCCCATATTTCAAACGAGAGTTTCTTGTGTTGCTTATCTGCATTTAAACTGTTCTCCAAGGCAAATAAAATTGTACACACATTACCTTTACACGGACATCTTGTTAAACATAATGATTACCATTAATATCTCTTACAGCACTGGTACTTTTTAAATGGCTCATAGCTCCATAATAATCTCATATATCATGTTTGGTGACATGCTCAATGCTTCAAGTTTACTTAGGACAAAAAAAAAAAAAGAAGAACTGAATAAATGTTCTTATTTAATACTCATTCAGCTGATTCACAGCTAGTGATGTTATTACAGCCCCAGAATTAAACACAGGTAAGGCTATTCTCCAAAAATTAAAAAAAAAATAAAAAATCATTACAAGTTTCTCAAAGCAAAAAGTTTGGTAGCTCTTGATCAAAATATCTGAATCTATAGATGATCTGTAATATCATAGAACAACCTGAGCCTCATTTACTGAACCTCAAAGGGGTAGACGAAAGAGAAAAGGACTGACCAATTCAGTGAGAAAGAAATCACTTGAACAGCCCAAGGCACAAAAACAATTGGCCAAAAAGAGCGGTATAATTAGACCCAAAATATTTCTTATCCACTGCCCGTGGTTTCCTGGTAAACTACAAAACCATAACTTACGCATAGAATTTTTTTTTTTTTAATCATAAAACATACTTCACAAGAGACGTGACCGCAGGAGCACACCATCCCTATCCCAGACGAGAACAGAAGTGGCAATGAAGTGGAGTCCTGTCCAAGTCACTCCTCAGAAACCAGGAGGAGCAGAGGGGCCGGGACCTGGGGACACGAGGCTGCCTCTTCTCCCGGGCCAGCCCCAGCCCTGCTGCAGCTGCATCAGTATCTGCAAAAGGGGATGGCAGGTTTGCAATTTACAGCCTGATCTTGGCCATAAAAATGTTTCAAAGCCGATCTAAGGATGCGTATGATTTATTGCCCAACTGTCATGTAAGTCACATTAAATTAAGTAGTAATATAATTCATTACTTTCTCAAGACTAAATACTCCCTCATATATTATTCTATTGGAAATAAGAGGAATAATTGAATCCTTGACATAAACTCCATGAGAAATATGAATATGGGGATTCCTCATCTACATTCCTTACACTTAGCAAACTATGGACAGAAAGAGGTCTACCCTCATGGCATTCACTTTCTGTGCTGTAGAGTGTGTGAGACATCACATAACCACCAATTACACCCTCGGAATCATTGAGAACCCCTCCGGGACCAATTGGACCGGGACCTAACATCACCAAGGGATAGCTGTTCCCTTCTCAAATTCTGAAAGAGAAAAAAAATCAATAGCATGCTCAGTTAGAAACTAATTATGCACTGATAATGCAATAACATAATATAATGTTTTGGCTTTGTTCATAAAATAAACTAAATTTGGACTTGATGATCCGGAAGGTCCCTCCCAACCTAGTCAATTCTAAGTATTCTGAAGTTTTTCAGTAGCGTGCCATTTCTTCTCCAAGTTCACACTTCACGCTGCAATCTCATAACTCTCAATTAATGGTCCACGGGACCATTATTTTTTTTGCATGTGCAACAGATAATTTTTGAAAGAAATTAGGCCTTCTTCAGACTGATACACTACCCCCATATACGACTTTTTCCAAGTACTAGATATGCCAATGACATACTGAACGGCTCCATGTAATCACTACAGAGTGAGGTTTTAAATTATTTAGAGAGATTTTAGAGAGAGACAATAGCTTCTGATTCGCCCAAGCCCAGAAAGTAGGAAAGAAAGGCAATTGTAATAATTTATTACAATAAAGAATATAATAAACTTGATTTTGGATTCCCTTTCTTTCTCCTCCATTTAAGAGATTTTATTTTGAAGAGGACTGCATAAAGCACGAGTGCTGGAAATTTTAAATGGAGATTTTCTGCCTGCTTTTCCCAACACGACCAGGATTCATAAACAACGAGAGATGGAAACCTGCTCAAAAGCCGCATCTCTTTGGTTCTGGGCGAGGGCAGGGCGGTACAGGGCGGGTACCCAAGACACGATTCCTACGTTGGCCCTAACGCCCGGCCCCGACTGTGGGCAGAGAGCACTGCTTCTTACATCCCGTGTTGATAACACCCATGAATATTTCGGTCTCCCCAGCACCAGGTGTGGGTGCCGCCCCTCGACACGCACTCAGCGAGGTGCAAAGCAGGACATCAAACGTCGGAAAGGCTTTCATTGGGGCTGAGAGATGGACTGTCCTCCTCCTTCCTCAGGCTTCTGAATCTCACCGTCAAGCCCCCGGCTCACTGCCAGCCATCCCCAGGGGGCACGGGGACCGGGCAGAGCACCCATTCCAGCTCAGTTCTAACTCACTAAAACAAAAGAAAAACCAGGCAGCCATCAACAGCAATTATTTACAACAGCACTGACAAATGCTGTAGGTACATAAATTGCTCAACTGTCGTGCAATGCAGTAAGTAAATGAAGCACATCAGTTTCTGAACTCAAAAGATTATATTCTTTCAATACGTGGGTTTGTTCTGATCAGAAACAAGCACACATATTTTTCCTCCTTTTTAAGAGACATCATCTTTACTAACTCCTTTGTACTAATTATACTACACTGAATTTGGTTACGTTGTATTAAAGTAATACATTAAATAATTTGCACAATTTAAAGTATTTCTAAATTGGCTTAGGCCATCTTGTATTTCAAATATTTAGCATCTGGAACACTTTCAAAAGGAGTTGCCATTGATGTCGTTAGCACTGAAGCTGTAGGGGCTCTGCCCCTGAATGCCCTACCTACCTTCATTAGAAGTCTGCAGAAGAACACTGAGTTATGATTGATAATTTTCTCGTTTTGAATCGGCCAACAGGAGTTAAGTGTTCCCATTCAGACGAAGGTCTGACAACCCTTTCAGTGTAAAAATATTTCGTAATATCCAGATCTGGGGTTCCGACTCCCAGCCTGCTCCCAGTCCCCAAAGCACCTGCCAGCTCAGTCCCCCCTGAGGGCACTGGTTTCCCTCCTTGCTCTTCGGCACCCCGCTGCTCCCGGGGCTGCCTGGGCAGGGTAAGGACACCTTGCCATCGGTGGCACGCTGCCACGGGGCAGGAGGCCACGGCCTGGGCTGATGATGCTGCAATAAATACCGTCATCAGTTCAGCTCCAGCTGTTTTTCTCAAAGGTGCATTTCTGAATACGTTGAAGGTAAAAAACAAAATCCCAAGAAATTTGGATGAGAGAAAGCCTATCGGCGTCCTGTAGGTAACAGCCAACTCCTGGAGTGTTGCTAAGACTCTCCTGAGCCTCCTGTTTCCCTGCCGGGATTACAAACTCGCAGATTTTAAGCAAGCTCTGGGAAAACAGTGGCTGGGAATTCGCATTTCATTGGGGAAGTTTCATTCTGCAAATAGTGACGCTCAAAGTTGCTTCTTTTGTGCAGGGTAGTTTTGAAGCAGCTCCTCTAGAGATTAAACGTTCGGGTTAAACATTCATAAGACTCTTCATTATCTACTGAATTTTTGATTGGAGCCATGCTGCCCTGCACAACGTGGGAAAACATTGAAAAATTGGCTGGACATTTCTAAATTATTAGTTCAACAGAGAAAAAAACAACCCAGAGTCTTCTGATGCCTGAAGTGCGTGCTGCTCACAGCTAGAAAGTAATTCTGTGTGATAAGTGTAAGTGTGAAATGAATATGAAAAGATTAATGAAAATAATGGAAAAGTTTTGGAGCAGCATTGGGTTTAAATTTGTTCTGGGTACAAAATGTGTAATTATAAGTACTGTAATCTTTTTTCCCTATAATTATATTCTAAAAATTAGCAGATAATTAGTGCTAAGGAGCATTCTCTTGTATTCATTTCTTACTACATGCTTTTTACAACATTCTCAAGTCACTACAGCCAGGGAAATACTCCATCTAAAACCTTTGTGTTCCAGCCTTGGTGCGTTTCTCAGGACTGAAGACAAGGAGGGGCATTCCTCCCGCTTCTAAAGCCCCACGCTGGGGTTGCACCCTGTGTCTTCTCTTGAGCATCCCCTGCTTTTGGGGTCTGCCTGTGGGATTCTCTGTAGGTAAGGACCGGTCAAAGTTGGGAGCTGCCGGCAGGTCCCCGAGTCCTGCCCCGCCGTGTCCCTGCCCACGAGGGACCTTCTGTGTCACCGGCGGGAGAAGAGCTCCAAGGTCAGTCTGGACTGAGCATCCAAACCGGGCTTTATGCTTGAGAGAGGCACAAGTGTTTGAGAGGCTTCAGAAACAAGCCCTCAAACTCATAAATGCTGTTTCTGTGGTCAGACCTAAGAGGCGCTGGGGGGATGCTCTGGCACTCCTCCTGCCCCCCCGCAGGCTCTGCTCCCTCCCGCTCCCCTGCTCGGCCCAGCAGTGGGTCCGGGTCCCCCCAGCCCGTCCCCCTCCGGCGGGAGGGTTCCTGCCCCGCTCAGCCTCCGCCGGCCCCAAGGACCAGCCGCACCACTGGGGTTGTACCGGGAGGTGAGCTGGAGCCATCATGGCCTGGAGACCACCATCTCGTTGTTCAAACTGCTTTTATTTTCTGCAAATACGTTATTGATTCTAACTAAAAGAAGGGTGATACTGTATAGAGCTTCTTTTACCAAGGAATTTACAAATTAATGAAAATTTCCATTTCCTTTTTTGTTATAAAACCATTGTGCTAAAATCTGTAACAGAAAAAATATTTCTATCAACTTATTCTTATGAAATCAGCATATACTTTTCCATGTAATTCATTCAGCAATTCAGTCTCCACCTCAGCTCCTTTCCTAACCAATATTTTGTGAGACTTGGAGTTGCTTTCCCAGGTTACAGCGCAAGAAAGAAAAGCCAAGTCCAATTCCCCTCATATATCTTTGTGACACATTTGTTATTGAGCCAGTGGTGTGCAACTTCCTACTGCTGATGGAACAAATGTTTACTGAATTTCAATTTTAATGAATGTTTTAGGCCACCATAATTGCTTAACATATTTGTACACTATCTGTCCGTTGCGAGAGAAGACTATAGACCTGTCTGTTTAAACTAACCAAAAATAAAGCAATACAACAAAAAAAAAACAAACTAAATTTGCGTGCTGCTGTCTCACTGCAGGTTTTTCCCGGGAAGCTCATGGGTCAGGCAGGGAAGTGGCGATGGTGAGAGGAAGAGGAAGGTGGCAGTGCCCCTGGTACCACTGAAACCCTAAAGGGACAGTCTGTCTTCTGCCACTTCGGAAAAACACCGGCCCCAGACAAAGACCCAGAGAGCGAAGTGTGGGAGAGGAATTTAGTATGCACCTTCGTAAAGCCCTGACATTTCATAGCACATTTGATGAGCCAAAGAGAATATTAAAGTATTGACCTTTCCATTTAAATCTTCGGCATAAAGACAGGATCTGGCCTTTATGATAAATTTCTAAATTACACTTTAGTCCGAACGTCTTCCTTGCATATCTCTTTGTTTATTACTTAATTGTTTAACTTTTGCCCTGCCAACAAGTACAGCCACTTAATAATCATGAGTAGTCGAGCTGAATTAACTGCACGTGCAGAGATACAAACAGTTACGCAGGTGGATACATACAGTTGCTTTTGAGGCTTTACTATTATTAATTATCTACAATGTTAGGGTACAAGCTGAAAGAAAGAAGTGAAGTCAGAATGTACTAGAAATGTTTTCATACTGAAGGAATTAAAAAAATAGTCACGCAGGTCTGGCAAGAAAGCAGAGATGCTGTAAGATAACGGCTTATTGGATTTTTTTTTTTTCTATTTTCTACTTGCTGATTGCTATGAATTTAATTTGGTCACAGCCAGATCAAAACTCCTCTGCATGTAGGCGCCAGGGAGTGTCCTTGCCACAGGGATGGTACATCCTCTGCCACAGCGGGACAGCCCAGGGGTTTCAGGAAGATGTGAAATCACTGGGAAAGTCGAACGCGAGGTTTTGGGAACTCGGGTTAGAAAAGAGGGACTGGATGACGTGCCAGGGACCCACAGCCCTCAGTGGACACTGAAATCCAGGAGTAATGAAGGTGAGCGGGGCCTGAGGAGGCTCCGAACAGAAACAGACCAGGGAGGGTGGTGTGATGGGCCAGAGGTGGCTGAGATGGAGAGATGCAGCTTTGAGAAGTCCATCAAGACTGAGGACCTCAATGAACCATTGCAATAGCATCGTGCTTTACTGACCCGCAGCACACATTGACCTGTACCGAATCCTTCTAAAAAAGGATAGGCACGTATTTCAGATGTGGGGAAGTTACCACTTTACCGAAGTATATTGTATACAGGATTATCATTATTAAAACTCCAAATTTGGAATTCAAAGTTCTCTCTTGAGTGTTCAGCACCACCCTCTCAAACATCATAAACAGAAAACTCACTATTCCCATGCTATTCTGCTGAGTTTGGCAACAATAAATTTAGCAGACCATGGGTTAAAAGGGGTTGGCTTGGATTTACATCTTTACCCCACTCCCAAAGTCCATCTACTCATCCCCATTGACTTCAGAGCTGGTAACACCTTAGATACTTCCCGAGAGCCCTTCCCGACACTCCCAAGGGACAGAGGGAGGAAACAAGCGTTTCTTCTGAATTTGCATTCTCACATCCACCCGGTTTTCACAATCTCATCTTTACACAAAAGGTCAAACACAGCCACTGGTGGAGACTGTACCTGGTGACTCGTGTCACTGTAATGTTGGTGCTCCACTCGCTGGCATGACTGATGAGCTATCTCTGCTCACTAATATACAAATTAATACATTTAAACAAATGTCGCTTTCTTAATAATACGGAAGATTAAAAAGACCTGCCTATGGTATATCTTCCTAATTTTTCATGTTACCTGGGTCTTTTATTGTATTATTATTACTAAAGTTAGTACCATAACATATTCTTACTTGTATGAAACAGCATGAGAATGACCCAAGAATATCTACACATGAATTTAAATACCTGTCGTCAAAAGAAATAAGTCCCCTCCTTTGATGAGTTGTACTTCACTAGGAAATAAGCTAAAATTTAGGTCCTTCTTGACATGCTATGGTATCACACTTGAGGATGTGTATATCAGGGTGCTACAGAGACCGACAGAGGCCTGATGGAAAGCACTGGTGGGATGCAGGAGATGTCTCCATGCCCAGCGGATGCTCTGACGTGGAGCTTTTCCACACTTGGTTTCACAGCTCCCTGGTGCTGCCTCTTCTTCCCCTCAGCCCCCGGTAATTGCACCTGCGTCTAGATACACTGGAATTAGTTTATAGTCTATTGAAAATGAGCAAAATCCCGGTGTATTTCCCCCTGCTTTCCTGCCTCTCAGTGCACACAGCCCACCCATCCTCCCCTCCCTCTCCTGCTCTTTGCTGAAGGCCCCCGTGCCCCCCACTCCCAACACAACCTGCCCGACCACAACGTCAACCTCAAGAGTTTCCACCAGAGCCTACGACTCCTTTTAACAAAATCACTTGTAAATTCAGGAGAAGTGCCCACACTTTGCTGCACTTGATTCACAAGAAAAGTAAATAAGATGAATTCCATCAAGGACAACAGGTGGGACAAGTATGCAGATCTTTTCATCATATGTTATACATAATTTAAATTTAACAACCTTTCTCGAGGAAGAAACAAATTCCTTCTGTTCCTTTATCAGAAGCTGAAGGCCAGAGGTGAAATAATCCGAGTCAATCGATAAATACAACCGAGGATTTAGGGAGTGACACCCGGGAGAAGGTGGCTTTACTGGTGGAGCCGAGGAGCTGGTGGCAGATTTAAGAGCCGGGCGGGATTACAATAAATTTGACTTCAGCTCTGGGCAAAGCAGGGTAAGAAATACTGCCACGTCAAAGCATTTCTGCGAGCTGTCCCTGCTATATAATGGCATGTCACCCCAGAACGCTCTATTCCCTAGCGCCCTATTCCTCACCCAGGTGATGGAGGAGTCTGATTAGCATTCCTTATTTAAAAGTGCCACAGCACTGAAAAATGTCTTGATCATCGCACATCAGACAACAGTAACGACAGAATGGCCGGGGTATTTTGAATTTTGATACATTACCTGGACTATAATACATTGCTTATGTGACACAACGCTGGGGTATGTGACAGAGGCAGGGAAACACTCGCCTACCTGGGATCCCCAGATAAATGCAGTTACCCAGCACCTTTACACTCTCCTTGACTTCCCACCTCTGGGGCGCAAACTCCATCTTGAACACTGCTAATACTGATTGACTAAATGCAAATTTTGATAATCATCAAACCTAGAAACTTTAAAGGAACAAAACCAGCTGATATAAATCACTTCAGTTTCAGTGGAAGCCATGGCTTAATTTCAGCTAATGCTGGGTGGGAGTTAATTCTCTGGTTTCCATCTAGAATATGAATAACCTGAAATGCCACTTCTGCAACGCTTATGCATATATAATTTTATGAGAACTCTTCTTGAAGTTAATGCCAGTTCATTTGAATTTATATACACATGCACAAAAGTATTTAGAGGATCAGCATTTAAGTCCAGAAATAACACTAATTATTGATGAAAGGAAACAGCCAGGACGGTCACATTTCGTGACTACCCTCATTGTTATTTATGAATCTTCATGTTTATTTCTTAATAAAAACAATTTCCTCCTGTCCCTCCCTCTCTCTCAAGGTTTTATTATCTGTGGCACTGACCACATAAAGGTTCTCTTGTGGTAACATACATGTCTGCAACAAGTCAAATGCTTTGCTTCAAAAAGTCATTTTTAGGGGAATAAGCATATTTAAAAAACAAACAAACAAACAAAACATTTTTAGAAGCTACAAAAACATGTATTAGAATCCTAGAGCAACTAAAACCCAAATAAATTACTGTGAAGTGAATTCTAGTGATACAGATCTAAATCCTGTTCATGTTTTAATCTAACATGTCAATTAAAATTAAATTAAAATCTAATCGTAAAAAAAAAAAAAGTGCTTTTCAGTTTGCTTGAAGTTTTGATAGAACCAGAGCTCCAATTGCAACAAAACCCATAGAGAATTCAAATATGGAGTTTTTCACTTCATGGGAAGACAGTGAAATTAAACTAAGGAGAGGCTGTATCCTTTCCCATCGGGCTGTATGGCTGCAAGGGAAGCTGTAGGTCAGACCCTGGGGCCCTGCCATTCTACCTAAATACCCGTGAAACTCAGGAGCTTTGTCAAAATCTCAAATGCCACAACACAGAGGAAACTTCTGCCTGTTTCTATACTATCATTTACAAAATACATTCTCTCTGACTTAAAAGCACGTGATCATTTGACATTTATCTTAAAGATGCCGAGCTTCTTGGCATCCCACATGTTCATATCTAATTTACAACATGACCTTCCGTGTGGTCCAGACAATGCGTTTCCTTTAACACACGTGCTCATGTTCCAACCATCACCTCACTTGGAATGGGCACTGGAAGAACTGGAAGCAGTTTAGATTATTCATGTTTTTTCAAGTCTCTTTCCCATTCTCTAAGGTGTATGAGAAATCATAACAGCCCCAAGCTGCACAGGGCTTCATCCACCAAGAGAATTCTTCTATTCCACACTGCTCCCTCCTTTCAGAACAACACCCTCTGCCATTACCTGCCATTTTCCTCACGGACCCATCCAATTACTTCCCAGAGCCTTTGTCAGCTTCTCCCCTCCTGCTGTTAGCAATTCAGTACCAACACCTGAACCTCTGTTGTTTCACAACACCCTGACTTCCTCTTCAATCTCTTCAAAAAGCCATTTCTTACACAAATAGATCATCTGTCTGGAAAACAGTTGCCTGTAGTTTAGTTTTATAGTTGTCTCTTTGATAACAAAAATTAGTATTCATGCTATTTTAATCCTATTTACTATTTTAAGTCATTAGCTTCAGTGCTGATCAGGATTTTTTTTCCCCCTGGATTCTAGCATATTTTCCATTAAGGTACTATTCCAGTAATTTTAATAAATGAAAATGCAATTCAAATCAACATAGTCGAGTGCAATGGGAAAAGAATACTCTCAGTCATTAATTACATTTTCTGTAGAAGACCGACGTGGAGATATATGTTACATGTTTGTGTATGTGGCTGAGTGTGGAGAAGAAATCACAAGTCAGATTCCTTCTAATTAAGCCATTTTTCCAGCTGACAACTGTCAAAGCCATCCCAGAAACCCATGAATATTAAAGTGCTGTTCACTGGCACATTTGGCATTTTGAAGCTGGGCAAATAGAAGTCATGAAATATGAAAGGAGTGCCCCATGTCAGTCTGCAGGAAATGTTGCCATTAAGATGATGTATGGGAAAATTCACACCTTCATCTTCTGGGAGTACTATACTATATTTTCTGTATTACTTTGCTTCAAAAGTATTATTAGTGGCTGACAGTCTTCCTTCTTTGCCTGAAAGAAGTTTATGAAACGTATTACAGTCAAGATTTTAAATGCCTGTTAATATTGATATATGTACTTATCTAAAAGAAATGCATATTTTTATTTATAATGAAATTCTCTGCTGAGAGAGCATTCTAATGCAGCTCTTTTTCATATCTACTAACACTGACACAAAGTCATTAAATTAGTTCTAAAAAAACCTCTACTATTCTTTCCAATTAAAATCCACCACAGAATACAACAAGAGGAGGGGACTTTTTTACTTTAAAGTTCAGACTTAACTTTATTTTTGTTGTGGTTTTCCCATTTGTGACAAGGAAAATTCTCAGAAAATTTTAATTCTCGTCACACAACATACTTGCTGGCCTCCAACCAGCAAAGTGTTTCAGAAATTTCCTGTGAGGGTGGTGAGAGCCTGGCCCAGGTTGCCCCGAGAAGCTGTGGCTGCCCCATCCCTGGAGGGGTTCAAGGCCAGGTTGGAGGGGGCTTGGAGCAACCTGGTGTGGTGGGAGGTGTCCCTGCCCAGGGCAGGGGGTGGCACTGGGGGGGCCTTAAGGTCCCTTCCCACCCAAACCATTCCATGATTCCAATAAATACAATACTTCTCCCCCCACCCCAGATTTTAATGATATAAAAATTATAAAAATCAAGCCTACCTGGGTTATGTACCTAAACCCATCACCCAATTTATGTTGTGAGTTAAACACAACAGCAGGACGTTTCAGACAGTTACCTGGTCTGTACACCAGCAAGCAGTTTCTGAACAATCTGGATGTCTGCGTTATCACGTGTGCAATGCATTTAATGCAGTTTATATACCCTGAAATGCACATCTGAATGCATTGAGCACATCTAATGTGTGTTCCTGGCCCCAGGAGGGGCTTGGCTGCCCATGCCCAGGTGGCCTCCAGCTCACGCCATCCAGAGTTACCTCCTTAAACCCAAAATATCAACACAGACTGATGCTATCCCCTGGGAGCACCCTGGAAAAACCCAATCCACCGAAGAGACCTCAGAGCTTGGCACCAAGGGACCCAGGGGAGGCTGCAAAACATCGTCTCCAACCATCCTCACAGACTTCGTGCTACTGATCGTTATTTTGGATAACTTTATCATTAATTTATTCTCGTCTCCAAACTAACGCTCTTTTATACAAATAAGAGCTGAGCTGTGACTCAATAGCAGTTTTAAAATATGTAAAGGAGAAGCATACCTTTGATGAGCAGGTCAAGGAGAAATGGCCTTGAACTGCTGCAAGATGCACGGTTAGGCAGTGAGAAAAATACCCTAATGAAGCCCTGGAACAGCCTAGCGCTGTTGCAGGCTCAGTAATTAAGCAGTGAACTTCAGCGTCCTGAGACTCCTTAGGAAGAAGGGCTCCTGAGCTAATACTGTCTGAGAAACTAAAGTTCACTAATGTGCCTTTGATTTTTCCCTCAGAAAACCAGCATTCTCATTTCTCACCCAACACTGTGCACTGTCCTCATTAAATAACAGGATTCACAGGAAGCCTGGAGCAACTGTAAAACCTAATATATTGAACAATTGCTAAAATCCAGCTTAAAGTACTATAGATGTATAAAATCATTATTATCTCCTTTCAATGTCTGTATTGCAATGTCCCATTTCAGTCCTCTTTCTAGGTCCAAATAAATTTATTTTCTGGATTTTTCTTCTCAGGGGAAGGTACGGAATACTTTAAATCATGTTTATTCATAAGAGGGTTTAGCAGCTTATCTGGCCAACGCTTAATTGGGTTTTCAGATAAAAAAAAATAATCTACAAGTTATTATATCCAACGTAAGTATCTGTTTACAGCACCTTATGTATAAATTATCACCTTGAAAAGAAAGAAAAATAAGATTTCCGCTTGTTCCAGGGGAAAAAAAAAAAAAAAATATTTGATTTCCTTGAAATACCTTAGTCGCAGCATCCCAGAGAAACGAGCTTCGATTTCACACTGGCAACGTGAGAAGGAGCTTCCTAAGGTGGGCAAATACTGGGAGTGCAGGTGCCTCAGGAGGGCAGGGAGCCGGTGCGACGGCGGCAGAGAGCAGGGCTCTGCCCGGGCACGGGGCAGGGAAGCCCACCGTGGCCACCCCGGCCCCTGCGCCCCTGCCCGCTGCCAGCGTCCTCCTCGCTTGGCCCAGGGCTCCACTGACGAGACACACGCTCTCCCTTTGCCACCCACCTACAGACCCAGCAGTGCATTTCAGATGACCCAATACAGCTGGCAGCTGTGGCACAAAAATTCTCTAAACGTAATTTGCCCCTTTAGAAGAGCAGACCTTGCCATGTTCCTTCTCTGCAGGGCGGAATCGTCGGTGCATCCTTGTATGCGCAGCCCCGGGGAGCAGTTATGCAATTAATTGTCTTCAGCACAAACCTTTCTGACTCGACACTCACAAAAAGTGCATTATAAATACGTTTTGGGGAACATTTGCACCCGTAGCCTCACAACAAGCACGGACTAACAAAAATACCATCTGATTGTGGAACTGATGGCATCCAACCAACCAAGAGCAAAGATCAGACAGCAAACACAAGTTAAATATAAATGTAAATATACAAGTGTCAGCCATAGGCCATCTAAGCAGACTCAATGGGGGCTCAAAGGAAGCACTGGCACTCATTTACCTCTTGTCTCTCCAGAGTCCCAGAAACAGGAACACCGCATCGTCAGTGGTGATGGCTTCCACCATGAGAACCAACTCACCTCCGTGGTACCACCCTGCCCCGGAGCTTTCTGAAGGAACCTGCCTTCCCTCTGCCGCCCAGTGTCCTTGCACTCGTGCTGCCCCTCAAGGGCCTGAGGTATTTCTTAGGACTGCTGATTACACTTTTTTCTTTTTCTTCTGGCCTCAGTTCAACTAATTAAACCCAACAGAAAGAGAACGACAAGCTTTTTGGGAGAGTAATATTACTATTCAATTTTCATTTTGTTTTGAAAAAGTATTTTTAGTATTATCATTTCAGCCTAAAACCCCGAGTTCCTGGCACGTCTGTGAGCTACAGATCAATACATCATTTCATCAATGAGGATTTAATTAAGATAAAAAGGCAGTGGAGTATTTGTTTCTTTATCTAACAGATAGCCCCTAGGAGTCTGTGACGACACCCTGTACCCTTCCAAAAATACAGAGAAATAGAAGAGAGGGCTGCTGAAACGCGCAGGGGGAGTTCAGGTGCCATCGCTTGCCTGCATTGGAATAAAGGACCCTGAAGATCCCTGTGTGAATAAAGACACGGATATTGGCAGCTGGTTTCTCAAACCCTGACTCTGGAAACAGCACACTGATTTCAAGCTGAGGGACTCTGAAAGCAGAGAGTCACAGCCTACTGTAAACGCAGACAGGAAAACCAGCCCTTTTCCTCTAGTCCCTACAAAATGACTCCTGCCCTTTTGGCTTGATAAAGTGATCTGCAATAAATACTTCTCATGCTCCTATATCTTTAATAATTCACTTGGAAAAGCCAACAATAGCTGTAGGCACAGTCTGCTGTGATTAATGGCAGAAGCAGTGGCCTTTGTGCAACAAAGCTCTACCAGTTCCAGAAGTTTTCAAGGTCACAATTTCATCCGGAAAAATTCTACTTCTGTTAAATATTCCTTAAATACGAGCAAATTTTCATGCAAAGTAAGGTGTGTATTACCTTACAGGAAGGATGAGACAGAAAGTGCAACACAAAGCTTGAGATTAACAAGAGTCCCCTGAACTTCAAGGAGAACTGCCGTGGGGAGGTGAGGTTTCCATGCCCCCTCTCTGGTCAGAGGGTGGGAGCACAAACCACAGCTCAGGCCAGCTCCCCACCTTCTCGCCGTTTGGCTGCTCTAATGATACCCACAAAAGGCCGGAGCCAGATAAACTGCTTTTAAATACTGACTAAATTAAATTAAATACAGATAAAAAAGCTGTGCTGTGAAGTGTCCCAAGTGGTTACAAGCAAAGCCAGATTTTGCCGGTACCGACTGCTGTCCCAGAGAGAAGGACGGCTCCGGACGGGAACGTCTCTCTCAGCCTCTCACACCTGAGAGATTTACACCGAGGAACTGACACCACTTACAGGCTGAACCCTTCATCATCACGCCGTGTGAAAGATAATTATCACCAAACCGTCCACCATAAATACATGTTCCCGTTGCTTTATGTCCCTGTATTATTCTTAATAGTCATTGCCAGGCATTAAAACAATTTACTGCGCTGAACAGGATGTCTGAGCAATCTGAGAGGGGACAATAAAGTTCCATACAATACTCTACCTCTCACGGAGAGCATATGCTAAAATACTTGACAAAATCAACGTTTATAGCAATGGTAAAAGGAATACAAAGTAAAGTAAGCATATAACGAATAAAACTCCTTTTATGTAGTACGATGATGAAGAAAAATATGAATACTCATAAATAGCTAACTTTAAGCTTAAAATAGAGTGAGAATTGTTAAAAATAAAAGGAGCTTCATGCAGACTCCATTAGACGTGATGGAAAATGTTAACGAGTGAGGAAATGGAACAGAAAATTTCTAAAATTTTAACAATTCTTATTTCCAAAGAACAAATTAGAGTTGTTCAATTAATCCTTGGCTCCTAGAGTCACCCATTTTTATGAAACCCCTACCTTTGACTTAGCTAAATACAGCTAGTTATAGTTTCCTGAATAGGTTTCTAGAAGAAGGAAAAAAAAAAAAAGAAAAAAGAAATTAAAGCCACAAGATTGTGACCCACAGAACTAAAAGTTTTTAAACCAATCGTGTATTGGAACATGGTTTAAAAGAGAAGGTATTGCTTTCACCACTCCCAGATACAGGCTGCCCAGGGCAGTGGTGGAGTCCCCATCCCTGGAGGTGTTTAAAAGCCGGGCAGACGTGGTGCTGAGGGACACGGGTCAGTGGTGGCCTTGGCAGTGGTGAGTTAATGGTTGGGGTCAATGATCTGAAAGGTCTCCTCCAACCAAAGCAATTCTATGATTACCTTTAAACTTCAGATTTCAGTCATGATGAAAATGTGGAATCACAAGACCATGACATCTAGAGGCAGACAAAGAATGAGGGGATAAGGGCCCATTGTAGAGCAGCATAAATAAACTCCAGCAGCAGAACCCAGCCTGGCTCGTGACCGGGGCTATTAAATCACCCACTACACCAGTTTGGATTAGCGCGGAAAACGGCAAGATACAGTCCTTGTCTTAGAGTCAAGTGTTATAAAATAAATTCTGAAGCGGCACATAATGGCAGGGTGCAATATAAAGGTCTGCAAGTGAAATAAAAATGGACATATAACAGCTGACTGTGATTGCTTAAGAGAAACAAGATGTTTAACAGTGTTCAAGGGTGAGCGTATCCAGAAGACATATTGATAGACAGGAGGACATAAAATGTTCCAAAGCACATGACAACCAATGTAATCGCATTTCAAGTGTATTTTAGTACATTAACACTACATAGACTGTGGGCAAGATTTAGTTAGGACATCAAATTGTAACATCAACTGCCTTGAAGTACCAAATCTACCACGGCAGAGACACCCGATGCATTCTGTAGCACAGTGACTGCGCGCGCTGCCCATGCATGTGCAGTGACTGTAATTCAGCTGCTTCGCCTAAATTTTACACTCCTATTGACTTTTTATTAGAGAAAAAAAAAAAAAAAGATTAGCGCTCTGGGTGTATATTCTGCTGTCGACTGTGTTTAAGGTACAAAGGCAAGGTAAGAAGGGAGCGCTGCGGCTGCTCAGCGCGCTTCCATGGACTGAAGGATGGAGGCCTCCAGGCCCCAAAGACTCGCTCAGCACTATTTCCATTTGTTCACAGTAACTATTTAATGTGACCTTCCACACGTCAGTTACTAAGATATCACATTATGCATCTTCCCCATTTTTAACAGTCTAAACTAAGAAATCAGTCTAATGAATAGCTTCATATTAAGAAATACAAACCGCTGCTCCTATTATTCAGTACCAAGCCGAGACCTCACACACAGCAGCTGGTGCTTTTAGAGCTTTGAAAAATAGTTTGAGCTTGTTTTGCTATAAAAATATAAATAAATCAGTGCTGCCTTGTGTCAGCAAAGGGAGCTGTAAAGCTGACGTTGTGTAAACTGCCTCCTTTGTACGGAGCAGGAGAGGCTGGGGGGGCGTGGGGCAGACGCCCTCAGCCCCATGGCCTCTTGGTATTTCTGATACAAGCGTTTCTCCAAGTGATTTAATCACTGTTACACGGGGCCCAGGCAGCCCAGTATCCTACTGGTGACCACTGCCAAAAGCAGAACCTCCCTGCTGGTTCCCTGTGTTCAAAGGGGCACTTAAAGATGATGCTGAACCCGAGTTGGCCAAATGTTCTTTATTTTTTTTTCCCCCCTCAGGTGAAAGTCAATCAGCGGGGCCTATCTGAAATATCCCAACGTACGCATACGAAGGAAGACTGCCTGGAATTTACTCAAGGGAAGGGCATGAAGACTGCTCCAAGCCCTGCAGCAGGCACCCCTGCTGGCTGCCCCGAGCCCGCCTGCCCCAGCCCCACTCGTCCCAGGGAGAGGGTTTTTCTCCTCCACTTTCTTTGCTCAACAGACAAGAGAGCATTCAAGGAATATTGAGTTTCAATGCTTCTTTTTACATTTACTAATTTTTTTTACCTTTACCAACAGAAATATGGGGAGATGGAAGTGCAAGAGGAAGCTGCAGAAATTTAAAAAAAAAAAAAAAAAGAGCAATTTACTTTCAATTAAAAACCAATGAAACCAAAACACAGTAGCTGACACGTATTTTAAACAGTACAATATTCTATTTAAAATTAATCAAATTGCGTTTAAACAAACCCCACCGATCTAGATGAGTGTGAACAGCATCTTGCGGAGTCAAAATCTTAATCTGGGAGAGCAGAAGTTCCCACAGACAAGAGACAGACTCAGCCAAGGACTGAGATGCCTCCTGTATACCAGCAAAGGACAAGTCACAGCAGCAAAAACATTTAGAAAAGAACTAAGAAAAACTAGAAACTGACTCCCAGAGCACTTTCTCATCAGAGGAAAGTGAAAGAAAAAGGATAACAAGGGCTGTAGGTGAGGAGGAGAAGATTAGCCCTCAGATAACAGCTAAAAATTTGAGGAGGAGCAGATAAAAATAGCCTGACTGCCCTTCTGCCAGAAAAAACCTCTATTTTAAACAGAAGGATAACACCAGCAGTAGAAATCTTTCATAAAATAAAAGGAACACCAGAGTTCTTATCTCATGGGATACATAGTCGTTAAGATAACTTGATAATTGTATTTAAAACACCTAGAATAAAGGTTTCACTAGGTCAATATTTCATTGGCATTTTAATTAAATAATTGGTCTAAATTCTAAACTGGGAAGTGAAATGATGATCTTATTTAAACAGAATAACTGAGGTCATCAAATGACTTTTAATTAAATAGTTAATTGATTTTTCCTTAATTCTTTAGGATGATTGATGGCTGCACACTTAGTTGCTGAGTTTGTTAATTACCACCATGAGTCAATCCCACGCAGTGCACTTTGGTGGGGCTGCTCCAGCTAGCTCCCTGTTCAAGACAGGGAATTGAAAAATAGCGAATCCTTTTTTTTCCATGGTTTTGCCTCACCCTTTGGCATTGCTCAGGCATTCCCGCTTCCTGCTGCGGCTCAGTTTTGAAAAACTGGTAAGGTAGATCAATCACTTCCGTTGGATGTAGCCTACAAAATTAATCTGCCGGTGAATTAGTAACCCAAGCATATTTTCCAGCAAATCTTGCTCCAATCGGCTCAATAACCTTCCCTAGGACTGTCAGAAAGAACGGTCGGTTCATTTGTTGAGGACTGTGCCAGAACAGCTCCCTTAACCTTCCCCTAGCAGTTGTTGCAGAGATGGCAGTGTCTTTGCCGTGTTCTCCATCCTCCTTCACCGCGCCCCGGGAGCTGCCGCGGAGGGACCCGCCGTGACTCCGCACCGCGCGGGGGGGATCGCCAGCCGGGTCCCACGCCTGCCTCCCGCTGCCCGGCCCCGCTGGCCCACCCCAGAGCTCCTGCTGCCACCCGCAGCACAACACAAACTCGGGACTGAACCCAGGTACTTCGGGTTACGATAAGCAATTACTGCACTCATAACGCTTAAAAAATATACAGAATAAATCTCTGCTTTTTTTGTTGAATAAATTCTACATTCACAAATATATTGCTGGTGAGCCCTGAGGTTCTCTAAATGCGTATCTAAGCCCCTCACCAGCAGTAGTCGCTCTCACGTTTAAAAACAAATTAAAATAACCCAAACAAATGACTAGTCCAAGGTTTACTGAAGCAGCCGTCTCAGCAAATCCCAGTATCTCACTGAAAAGAACATCCATCAGGGGTGGCAGAGTATCACAATACATATTTTTTAACTATATTAATGGAAAATTTGCAAAGAGCATACGGAGAGCAGCACACCTAGACTACCACCTCATGGTAATACGTTTTACCACTCAAGAGCTTCATAAAAATTACAAAAGATCCCTTCTATTATTTTACTTGCAATTAATATGCCAGGGATGCAGAATGGTCTCTGCCCCTCACCATCATGCAGGCAGCAGCATGTTTGGCAGAAGAAACGCATCTGCTAAGCCACAAACTAAAAAAATACTGTAGTGATGAATTTAGATCTGAAAAAAATACAGCGGGGACACAGTTAAAAGAATGCTAAAGAGAAACCAAACAAGAAACCCACAGATAAATGCACAGAAAGCTTATTTTCTACAGACTTCATTTTTACTACAATTACTTTCTTATTGATTTCTTTGGTGTTTTTTGCTGAAATGTAGAAAGTTCCAGTTCTCTTATCGAGTGATTATTAACACTCTGATAAAGTCCAGCTTTCTACCTAAGTCCCCACTCGTTCTGGAAAGTCAAGGAACAGAAGCCCATACATCTAGGAATTTTTTGCAGTTCATGCGCCGTGTGTGAGTAGGTGAATGGTTCGTTAGCACCTGTCTCATCTTGGGACTTCATTTGCATATTAAGGTTTGCTAAACCAAACTGCTTGAGCGATGCAGAGTTTTAAATCAGGCATTCCATCTACGGCACCTGTAGCTTTAGGTTTCGTTTAATAATTAGAAACGGTTTTTGTTGTTCCAGCATACCCAGGAAATGTTGACATCAGGAATAAACTGATAAAAAAGAACAGTTCTGGCGAGGAAGAAAATGAGGACACCGAGGGCAGTGAGTGACACAAGCAAAGGGTTTTGTGCCCTTTGAGCTCTGTGCTCGGGGGGCACCCGCGCAGCCCGAGCACCTCGGGCGGTGGGAACGGGGGGACCCTGGGCACCAGCGCCAAGGGGCCTCGGGGGCCAGCAGAGGGCACGGACACCCTGGGAAACCTTAATTACCCAGATGAAAACACAACTCCTCGGAGGTCAAAGGAACATGAGAAGAAGTCGAATAAGGGGGAAGATTTAGTTTACTGGAATTAAAATTGTGATTTTTTTTGGCTTCTGATGCAAAACCTATTTCCCCAGCCTTCCCATCCCCCTGCTCGTGAGGGGGGTGGCCTTTTCCCCCCAGGCAGAGCTTTTTACGAATCCCCAAAAAGCCAGCCTTTGTCAGGACATCTTCAGCCCCGAGTTCCACCCTTGTGCAGTGAACCGGACCCCCCTCCATGGTTTTCTACATGAGTATTCCCCGGGCAGAGGAACTAACTGAAGACACCCGGCTTGTCTTCCTTTAATGATTTTCAGCTTTCCCTTACAAGGCACATTGAGCAAAACCAAACCGCCAGCTGTGAATCAGAGGCTTTTTCTCCCTGGGCAGTGCTGCTGAGCCAGAGGCAGCAATTAACCCTTACCAGCTGTTTTTCACGGGGGGCCACCTCTCCTGCTTGGCATCAGGCTGCCGGCACCCCGCAAACCAGCCCCAGAGCCGCCCCGGGCTCCTCTGCGGGAGGCACCTCCGGCACACACCGGGGTCTCACCCCTCCCGGGCAAAACACCACTCCAGATATTCTCACTGCTATTCATAGAACAGGATTTAATCTCAACAGGGTAATATTGGATAGATGAAACTGGAATAATGAGATGAAAACCCTTATGCTTTCATAGCAACCAAAAAGAAACTTTCACTGCGGGTGGAAGTGGAGGGAAGAAGTGCCTGGGAAGGGTGCAAAGGGATTAGCCTGCTTTGCCTACAGAATTATATTTAAGAGACGGAGTCACACTCTAGGATCCGATTCCTATTCTCTCTAGTTTGCCTTTCCTATTTTAACTCAATAAGCGACTTATTTGTGGTATATTGTGGGACGATCACCTACAACGTATCAGTAAAGATATTCCACATGAAAAATTCATGATTCTAGATTTTGGTGTCAAGATTTAGTGTTTTCTGTTAGTGAAACACTGTCCTTGACAAAGCATTCTTGGCTTAAAGTAACTGCAAAATCAAATGTCATCTATTTCTGTCAAAAGAGGGAAAAGGAAAAACGCTAAGAAGCTCCTCTTGCTCATTCCTCCTTGCACCATCTCTGGTGATGCCGATGGAGCCCGTGCTCAGGTCATCTGTTCCAATTAAAGAAACTGCCTTCACAGTGAGAAATCTGCAGACATTGCCAATTGTTCTCGTTCATTACCTGTCAGCAAATGGGAAGAGCCAAAGCCAATTCTGACATCTATGTAGAATGAATTCATTACCACGCCTGGCACATTTAGCTTCAGGAGAAACAGCAAAGGACAATAAAAAGGGACAACGCCGATTAGGCTTTTATTAAGAACATTTGTTGAAAGGAAAGTAGCTCGAATAAATTCTCAAAAGTATATTTCCGTCTTTTCTGAAGTCTCTTTTTTTTAGTAGTCTATTACATAATTTGTTTCCATTTTAAGATCTATATAATATTTATAGAAAAGAGGATTAAATCATGAAATACGGGCTTATCATCAAACCAACAGTCATATAGCTCTCTATTTAACAGATCAGACTAATGCAGGGCTTCTGATTTGCCTGGATTTCAGGAAACGACCCTATCACTGCTTTCACCCCACAGTGCAGCTGAATTGACTCCGCGGTTCTTATCATCCCAGTTGATCGATCTCCCCTGGTTCTGGGGGAAAGCCCTCTCCTCGCAGCACATCCATCACCCAGGCAAAACAAAAGGTAAACCTGGCAAACACTGCGTGCTGGAGGCAGGCATTCATCTTAATAGCTGGCTGTAATTAGAAACAAGACATACAAATGGACACAAAGCAATAAATAACTTAAAACCAGAAATGTGACAAGATTGAAACTCAAGGACCGCACTTGAGTTTAATCTCGCGTAGTCACTTCGCAGCACTGTGGCAGCATTTAAGTCGAAATAATTGCAGAACAATCAATATCCAGAGCTTGAATGGTGTGGGAAATCGGCCCCGGATTTCACAGGCTCCAGTGATTGCTGACCCTGCTCACTCATGCAGCCTGCAAGGCTCCTCCATCCACCACCCACGGAGGTCCAGACTGACCTCTGACATTCCTGTTTGGGATCCTGCTGACCATTCCAGGTTCCTCTGACCTTCTTCTCCCAACACCCTCGCTTGCGACCAGGACTTCCACTACATTTAAAATAAGACAGTTTATGCACAGGAACTATCTGCTACCACTTCCAGAAGCAAGTGCACCATTGCCTGAACACCTTGAAAACGGACCTTGGGACACAAGGAGGTGCACGAAGAACTGCACACAGGAGAAAAGCCAAACGGATCAGAACAGTTGCTCACGGCCCCGAAGTAGAGAGGTTTGTTAAAAGGTGACTGCATCCCAGGAACCCACAAGCCTAAGGCACCAGGAGATTCACTAAAAACCAAACTGGAGACTTTCAGAGAACTTTTTAGGATCAATAAAATACCAATCGAATAAAGTTTCTTCCTAATTTACAAAAACCAAAATTCTCCAGAAATTGATGAAAGCCAGAAGCCTGACTGGGCAGTCAGCAAATGCAGCTGGCAATTAGAAGACAAAAACCAATAATGTAATGACAGCAAATGACAGAAGTGACAGAAAATCAAGTCTAAATAGACAATCTGTGAAGAGCTTTGATTGAGGCACATTTTAATCCAAAAGCAAAGACAAAGAATCCCACGTCCCTGTATTTATTTTTTCCCAAGATAAACAAGTGAAATAGTGGTTATCTGAAGCCTTTCTATTTCCTGCACACGAGGAACTCTTGTCAGAAACGTTTCAATCCGGAAGATTTCAGCTCAGTTCTCCTAAGCCGAGGACACAACCAAGTACCACGGTGCTGAATCCTCCAGCCAACCCAGCTGAACACACCTCACCTTCTGTCTGCTCTCACTCACTTAACTGTGATGATATATTAGGCATAATAAACAAAAAGAAAATAAGCTCAAAAAAGGCCAGTTCCGATAGGATGTGACCCACTGGCAGCCGGCAGGGGTGGGTGGGCAGCCCCAGGCAGAGTTAGAGACACAGAAGTGCTGCTGGAAGGAACAGTGATGTTCTGTGCTGTCCCCAGGCATAGGGGAAATGGGGGTTAGCGCTCGCTCTTTTGGTTCGTTCCTATTGACCAAGAAGAAAAAGAAAGAGAAGGTGATTTTCACGTGGCATTTCTCACTGTCAGACCAGCACAAGCACCGGTCTGAACCATCTACCCCAGTGTGACCGCCACCGTGCTGCGGTGTCACCGTGTCCGGGTCTTCCTCCATCAGGAGGCCGAGATGACTTCATTCCAACACACGGGAGTCCGTTCCCTCTCTGACACATAATAAATAGCATCAGTAGCATATAAAGGCTTCCCAGATTTAGCATGTTCGGTGTTTAACTCAAAAATCAATTTCCTGAAAGCACACTGCCCCAAGACAGAGCCTGTAACTGTGATATATGCTTTTGAAGCACGTTCTGGTGCCAGCTAATGGAATCAAAATGGCATCAGTGAAAACCAGAATTTGCCGTTACATTTTAATGCTATTCTATAAAAGAAAATGAACTTAAGAAAAAGCTTAATTAAAACATATATTATAAGGTTAAGAGAAAAAGCCCTTCTTTTGGCAGTACGCTGTGGGGTAGCTACAAACATTAAGCAGGTTTTAGAGTTTAGAAGCGTGTGTGTCACACGTTCCCAGCACAGCTCCCAACAGCTGGTACCAACCAGCCGGGAGCACAGCCTACGGAAACCTTCCAAAAGTCATTCCAAGTGGCCCGGCGTCGGAGCGGAGGGGCTGGTACTGTGCCACAGCCCATGGACAGCCTCCCCAACAGACCCAGGAACCAGCTCCTCAACCTCCACTGCCCCAAACAGCCACCAGCTGGGTTGTGGTTTGCCCGTTTTCCTAGGAAAAATGTCAGCATAGACACAGAGCACACCGTTTAAAAAACATATTTATTTAATGTGGCTTCTTTATTGATTTTTAAATAAATGTAGTATAAAGAGAATGTCAACAAAATAATTCAGCTACTGCTTATGCTATGAAAACACAGGGGAGCAGAATTAAACGCTGTCAGCCGCAGCACACTCCAACAACAGAACCACAATTTACATTTATTCTCTAAAATAACTCAAGTAATGAAAGCAAAGCATAACAGAGATGGGTCTTTTACTTTGGGCGGTGCAGTAATAATGTCAAATGCAATGCCTGTCATAAAAAAGCAAGTATACTAAAGTATGCATCCTCTTTTATATATATATATAAAATTTACTTTTTTTTTTATGTTCAGGCAGTCAAAGACTTTCAGTTTCACAGCCGTTTTCCACACTTGTCATAGACGTAAATCCATTTATGTCCACTGAGATATTACAGATATCCAAAACCTTCTAAAGTGGGACAGAAAACTTCTATTGCTGAAATCTGCCCCTAATCGCCAACTCCAGATTTCCAAACTCCCAGCACCTCAGATCAGTTCCATACCTTTCACAGCCCAGAGCCCTACTGGATCCTTGCTGACCTAAACAAAGCTCCCACTGTTTCAAAGACTCCACAGGAAATATGTCACCTTTGAGACCCAAACTCCCTACTAATCCAGCATCTTAAATACACATTTAAGAAATACCAAAGTAACTTCTTGAACACAAACATCACTCTAAGGAAATACTGAGTCAGCAGAGTCACACGCTAAAAACACAGATCCCAATTCTGCAGGGAACAGGGTGCTCAGGGGCTCAGGGGGGAACGGACACGGGGGAAGTGGCAGGACTGGAGCTCCTTTGGGTCTCCATTTACTGAAGATTTCTTGGGGTAACTCAGCCCCAGAACAGAGCTGGCACGTAATGGCACAGTAGAGCTATTCTGTCAAAATGAGCAGGAGAAATAATCAGAAATCAGTTTTCTTCAGCAAGGTATCAGCTTATCTAAAACTGAATTGAATGGAATTATCCTAACTTCTAACCAAAAAATCATATACCATTAATTGGCAGCCAACTCCTGTCCTTCTATTGGATAGGTACATGGAAAGCGAATTGCAACAAGAGTTTGCTTTCAGACTACCAATGTCTTATGTAAAAGGCTAAAAGACAAAAACTTACACACAAAAAGTCTCCTTTAAGAAGAGGAATACACTTTGTTGTAACTCTTAATCACAAATTTCAATTACCCAATAGGTACACTTACACTCAAGCATGATACTGGATATTTTAATTGACTTTTTTTTCCTTCCCACACCGCTGAAGTTATTATCTTTCAAAGTACAAAAGCAGCCCTAGGGTTTTCTCCTTCTGCCACTTCCTCCTGTAAGTGCTTACAGCAAGGCTGCTGTGTCTGTCCGTTCATAAACCTCATGGAATTAAAAAGAAAACCCTCAAAACAGATGCCAAAACCCTTTGCAGGAAAGAAAGCTAGAGATTACATTCAGGAACTAATTCAATCGGCAGGTTCAATGGGCAGCTGTAATCAGGCTCCTGAGAGCCCAAAACACAGCGCCCCTCCACCAAGGAGAATGCTCTTTTACAGAGACTAATACCTGGCATTTACAGCTCTAAGGAAAAAGAAATAAAAATAATGAAATAATAATAAAAACCCACGACACCTTAAGGCTGCTGACCAAAGAACTGACTCTTCAGTGTTATCATAGCTTGTCTCGTCCAAGCCTTGAGATGCTATTTCTGTGGAATGCACTGGCTAATTGGTAAGATGTGGTACGAATACACTTTCAACGCTCCAGAAGAAGCATCACCTGCATTTAAATACTCTAAAAGAAACGCTTTTCTTTTTTAAGAGAAGCATGGTGAAAACCAAAGCAGGCAAATACAAGTCAGTGAATTTGCCTGAAAAGTGCTGGAATATTGCAATCCTTTCCTTCCTCAGGGGATTTCTCCCGAGCGTTGTCCCAGCCCCTGTAAGCAGAAGGTGATATAACCCGAGGGAACCGAGCTCACCGCCCAGAGCGGGTGCAAATCTCACGGGGAAGCTGTGCGCCCACCCAGCGGTGGCCACCACCTGCTGTGCCACAGGCAACTCCACTTCTCCGTGTCACGGACAAGTGCCTGTTCCACAAACACAAAGTCCCAAAGAAGCCAGGAGTTGCTATTTCCTGAAGTCATAAATCCAATTCCAGAACAGATCTGCAGGATCACCCGCTCCTCCAGCGAGGAGCAGGACTTAGCACCAGCAGCAGCTGCACAGGATGCACAACCGCTTCATCAGGGCCAAACCAAACAGGGAAATGGAGTAAAAGCTCCATGACCTTGATTCTTATATGAATAATACCCCCTAAGCTAAAACAGAATTCAGAAAAATGTTTCCTGTCATTCAGAAAGGCATGAAAACCAAAAATGTTTGCATATAATTAAATTTATCCTGCCCATATAGTGATGCTGTTCGAGCAAACTATTTACATTTTAACATAAATAACATTTCCTCATTTTACTACTGAGATGAAAAGAACATTAGTCGGATGGTGCTGTTTGCACATTGAAAGCTACAGGAATTTAAGCACTAATCCCAATAAGCTAACTGCAACAGATGTTTCCCTTACCAGTAATTCTATTACATACTACATGGAATAAAGTATACATACTGTAGCAATGAAAAATTACATCTATATTTTCTAAGTCAGAGAAAAAAAACACATGCAAAAATGCTTGGGTGTACCTATTTTTACCTAAGGAAAAGTGTTTTTACCTAAGCTACTTCCCCCTAGTTTGTTTTTTTTTTTTTTTTTAAATGTATTTACACTTACTTAAGAATAGTAGTACTTAAACACTTAAGTGTTAATAATAATGACTTAAAACTGGTGTTCTACACAAGGAGAGAGAATACAGAACTAATTGGTTTTGGCTATGTAATGCAGGATATTTTTATCTTTGACATGAAAAAAAAATAAAATCTGCATTTAATCTAAACTAAAAACCAGGTGCCCATAGCTCCAAGAGACACAGAAAACTTATTCAATTGCCAAAATGGTCAAATGACAATGGCATTATTAAATTACTAAAAATATTCTAAATATAAATATATATAAGCTCATCTTTTGTTTCAAGAAATGAGCTTAAAATCTCTGCATGGAGGAGCAGCACTTCGCTTTGTCTTTGATAAGCAGCAAATGGGATCCTGGAGCCTCACGGGGTGGGACGTTTCTTCCTAGGATTTGTATCTCCTGCTGGGTTCCAACCCACGGTTATCGGGTGACCGCAGTGTCAGAGAAGCCCATCTTCCAGAGACACAAGAAAAGGCAGCCCTGCTTTTAAGGACAGACGGAAAATTCCAGAAGAGCAATAATAAACAGATGCTCCACGAGATAAATACAACCTGAATTCCTGGCAGGTGTCTGGCCCTGCCTGGGGGTGTCCAACAAGCACAGGAGCAGACCACACAACTACGCTGCTGTTTTGCTGGAGGATCAGCAAACTTCACTAGTTACCAGCTAGGAATTCCAATTTTTGAGACCTACGGGAAAGCAGGATGGATGCCAGAGGAGCTCCCGAGCCG
This sequence comes from Calidris pygmaea, assembly GCA_003697955.1. Lineage (NCBI taxonomy): Eukaryota > Metazoa > Chordata > Aves > Charadriiformes > Scolopacidae > Calidris > Calidris pygmaea. The sequence continues at coordinate 523,389 of QJSC01028813.1, read as the reverse complement.
GCGCTGGCTCCCCAGGAAAGCAGAGTCTCCAGGAGCCCTTCTTGTTCCTGGGGCTGCAGCCATCAGCTCCCCCCAGCCCAGAAACACCCGGAGACCCAGGCTCAAAATGTTGAATCTCCACAACTTGACCTTACACATCTTCCATGTTGGCAACTGGATCATGGCAGATGAAAAGATAATTAGTCCATTAGTTGCTGAGACATCTAGAGTGTTATTTCAGAATACAGTGATACGACACTTTAATGGTGTTTGTGAAGGTGAGTCAATGGGACCAGGAGACTAAAATATTTCACTGCTGGAGAAGCAAAGCTAAAACTCCCTTTTCCATTCCAGAACTTCACCTTCACCTCCTTTTTAATGCATCAGAAGCCACTGAACGCCATCTCTGCATTTACTGAATCCTACTTGTTTTTAACCAAAGAGAGCCCAAGACATGAAAAGTGGGAAAAGGAGCCCCCCCGTTCAGAGGAACCCACCCCACAGGCAGGACAGCCAGGGGCATCACACCACCATTAACACAACGGTTTGAGGCGTGAGCCCCCAGCAAGGTCCATAGCGCTGCGGGCTTCCATCACCACCTCTGGGACAGAAGTGCTGCTGAGACACTCGGTTTTAAGGATAAAATGCCCGCTCTCTCTGGAGGTGGGGTGCAGGGAACTGATGTGGGCACCCCAACACGGGCAACGGGTTGGGACTGGTAACAGGCACTGTTCTCCCTAACCGCTCCGGGGGGGACCGAGACAGCAGATGCAAGGTGACAGGAATTAGAAGGGACTGAGAGCTGCGGGTGTATTTTGAGGTGGTTGGCTCAATAATTAGAAAGCAATTTTTAACAGCGTTCCCTGATTCTTGCCTCATTCCCTTGCTTCTAAGAGGCAGAAGCACGCAATTACCTAGATACCCATTAGAAAATTTAAACTCTTAAACTATACATCACCGAACACTCTGTTCCCACTGGCTATCAAAAATCCGCCGTGTTTAAATGTGGAAATGGATTATTTGCCCCCAGCAGCCAGCTGTGGGCGAGCCAGGTCAGCAGACTTTCTGCCGTCACGCCATTACACGCCGTAAAGGTCTGGCAATCCCAGCCGTGCTCTCAGCATGGGCTGCAGCTCGCAGGTGGAACTCCTTAGCTGGGGGGAAGCCACTGGGCACCCGCACAGATTTCAGCTCACGCAGCCCGGGATGTGCTGTGGGGTCCAGCTCTGCTGCAATAAACAAACCCTAAAATAAAACGCACCGCTAGATGTAAAAAAAAAATAAAATATACACAAAGCCAGAAACTACTCAAGAGCCGGGTATCACCGTGACACGTGCTGCCCAGAGGGAGGGAACAGGGTGTTTCACCGAGCGCGGGTCGGGGACCGAGGATCAGGGTGTTTCACCGAGCACGGGTTTGCAGTTCTTTATCATCTGAATCTGAACACCACCTCCCATTCAGCAGATTTCCACTCCTTAAGCTCTTTAAAAACCATTGCTGCCCAGTAGACTCAAGAGTTTGGGAAAACTAACAGAATGTGGGGTTTTGTTTTTTTTTCTGATAGTACAGAAGTGAGAAAACAGCAAATTCAGCTGCCTGCTTTCATCATAATTTCATATTCCTAATACCTCAAGAGAACATAATTTTTAGGAGGAAGGCATTATTTGATTTTTCAGCTCATTGATTTGTCCCATTCTAAACTTCTAAGGGTTCTTACAGTTTTTTATTCACAAAAGGCATTACCAAAAAAAAAAACCAAACCAGAATCAGTGTTATTGATGTATGACAAGCCAGCAGATAAACTCATTTTCAATACACAATAGATTTTCCAAATACCAACATTCATCAGACCTGCCGAAAGACACGATCTCAGTTTTAAAAACCTTGACAGAAAATATCATCATCTGAGTCTTCTCACAGTCAGGTGGTGTGAAGTTAAAACACAGTGTAGAGAACTGAAAATGTAAGGCCTAAGTTTGTATTTTCCTGTTCTCTACAAACTTACATGAAGACGCTTTTCCCTTAAATCTTTATAGGAACATACGAGTGTCCTCAGCTTGCAAACTGAATGGAAGTGTATGCACAAACACGGAAGGCAACATCACACTCTAATTGGGCTTCACATCTAAAGCACAAAAATTAAAACTTGCCTTTTGGGGGAATAAAGTTTACGCAATCAGAGGGCACAACTGTTAACGTTGGTACAGCACGCGAGCGATTGAGCACCGTGCTGGCCACTGCTCACTATTTGCACAAAGAGAACCCCCAAGAGAAGTGTATCATCTAAGTACGCATTTAGAAGCCTATTCAACGGCAAGATACAGAGATTGAATCTATTTACGAGGGAAGGTTAAAGCATCAGAAAAGTCAGTGAGACTCAGTAAGAGCGCTTACGTGCTTAAAATCAAACAAGTTTCTACCGTGTGGGGGCTGCCGTCTCAAGGCACAGACACCCAGTGACCAGTTCTCAGAGATTACACATCACTAACATTGATCTACAACAGTGTCCTCCTCCCGACTCCCACAGTTGTACCAGCCACCGAAAACAACAGAAGAAAAGTACCTAAATGGCAATTACTTTTCACTGGGACGAGAACCACCAACTGACGTGTTATAAACTCGCCATCCACAAAGCCAGTTTTCCTACTCCTAGGTGTGACAGAACTATTAATAAAGTCCCTTTGCACAGATGAGCTGTAGCAAAGGAAAACCCTAAGGATTATCAAGGTCTCAAATCCAATCCAGTAGGTTTTGCCTCAAAACCTTCCCTAGAAGCAATGACCCATGCAGTGAGGGAAATTTCTGTGTTTCAGATATAGCTCTCATTTTGCCAACAGCTGGGCCGAGAGAATGCTTAACAACGACATTTTGGACAGGAGCCCTGGAACCTGAGCTCCAAATGCCCAGGCAGACCCACAGATTTTCCCTGGCCCCCTCCACACGTTTTGCTCTTGCTTGGTTACAAGCAGATGAGCAGCAGAACACCAGGAAGCACCCTCTGTTCCTAGCCTCAACTACACAGCCTCAGGATTCTTTACAGCTCTTTTACAGCTGATCGAGGGTTAGGTGCACCTGAAAGCCCTACAAACCACCTAGAGAGCCCTAAGGAGCAAATTTTGACTTTTGCTGTGATTTTGACCATCAAGATTTTGCCACTTCACCTGACGGTTAAAGGCCATGAGACTGTGCAAAGGGCTTGGACAATAGCATTAAGAAAGATAAACAGTGTGATAACATTTGGCAGGCACATCTGGATCTGCACACGCCTGGAAGTGACCTTTAAAGGTCTTGCGATGCCTCTGAAAACATGTGCATCACGGAAGAAAGGCCACTGTCTGGCTCTGACTCTGCTGCTTGGCAGGAAATATTCCAACATTCTGCTTCTGCTACTCAAACGCTCATTTCAAACACTTGATAATATGCTTGATATTTAGGTATCAAAAAAAACAGAAATACTTCAGCCTTGGTGATTTCATTTTTTTTTTTCCCCCCTTTTTTAATAAGAATGTTGGTAGTTGTTCTGTGAAAGGTATCACCTAGGGACATATAACTAGGAAACTACTGTATACCATATACAAAAAGTTTCTCTAGGAAGATTATGGATCCATCCATAATGGATCCACCATCATCCATCACTCATGCCTTTGAGTCAGTTTTCATATATACAAAAGTTACCAACCGTATAGATTTTCATGCCCTAAATCTCCAAAAACTGAATAAAAAGCTGTGTAATCTCAAGGCTTTTAATATTATGCAAATGATTTATCCATTTACTTTATTAATAAAACATCATTGTGTTACATAGAGACACATTTTGCACTTCTGTTTTTGAGCTATTTTTAAATTAGGTTAGATTTGACAAGGGACTATTTGTGGTAATGTGGTAATTAAGATTTGAACAGATGTCAGCAATAATAAGGGACTCAAATGAGGTGTAGGGAGATAAATGCGCTCTTTCAGCTGCGCTGGCACACCAGGCGTCACTGAGAGGAAAAGACAGCATGGCCTCAGCAGCTCTTTTTCAGAAGAGCTTCTGGAAAATTGTCCAGTAACTCGAGTTTTCTGACGTTATTCAGTCATTTCATCTTTCAGACTGCCTTATTCTTAAAATAAATTACAGTTCTATCAATATTTCTGACATCATAGAATTTGATGGATACCTTATAATTGCATAACTGTTAAAACAGAAATTATTATCTTTTGTGCTATTGATCATCACTTTTAAAAGTATTCTATGTCTAGATTTTCTTATTCTCTGTTACTATAGGCTGCACGAGTACTTAATGCTGTCAGCGACAGCTTTCAGAAATTACGAGCTAAATTCACAGACGGGTCCAAGTCCTGGCCAAGAGCTTTAAATTCAGTTCCAATAAACCAGTATTTACATTGCGTGAACTAAACTGGAGTAAGAAGCAGATAAATTCACCACTAGCTAACAAAGATGAGGAAGGATGAGTTGATTACTTCATTTGCAGCTGCTCGTTTAACCTTTATCTCCACTGGTAAATGCAACTGGTCACAGATTTTTACTAAACTCTTAATTGCTTTCTCCATTGCGGGACCTTTTCCCCCCAAGGTCACCTCAACAGAGTTTGCACTGAGTCAGAGAAGAACCAGCACAAGCAGCTCTCTTGGTAAGGAAGCTTGTTTGGTTTTTAAAGCTCTCTTTCAGAGAAAACACCATCAAGTTCTCTTTGTGTTCCATTTCTCGTGACACATTTCACAGTCACACTCCTCCTGTACTAGAGTAAGAATCTCCTGCAATTACAATATTTTCATGTCTCATTACAAACTCAGAAAGAAGATCCATGAATTTGACTCATAAGAGTTTATGCAGAAGTATTTCAACCTATCAAGCATCCATCATACTTTTAAAATAGACAAATAACAATTTACCATACAATAGAAAATCGCTGCATTACCATGCAACAACTGGCATGTGTATAAGCAACAACCTCTCTGCAAACTAAAACAACTCACACTTTTGACCCCGTGATCGTTTATACTCAGAATATACGACAATAAGTCAAACTTGATATACTATTAAAGGCTTGGGACCTTTAAAATAGTTGTTGGAACTTGTTCCTGTCTGACACAGAAATCACGCTACGCAGATGAGATTTATAGGCACTTTTAAGTAGAGCTTCATGACTCTATGCAATTTCCGACTGGATTATTTCAGATAAGCCATTTTATCTTTTTATTCTCTTTCCCACTCCCAGTTGAACTCCAGCATCAGGATTCCCACCTGGTAGCATTTGGGCATCAGCTGCAAGCCCACAGTATCCCATGCCAATCCTCTCCTCTTGCTTTACTCTGTCACATTATTTTATTTACTGCTAATTATTAGTAGCAAGACTACTATGGCCCTTCTGCGCTTCTTCCAAGCCTCCCCAAGTACCAAATACTACAAAGTACTGTAGCTTCTTTTGAAGAGGAAAAAAGAAAAAAAACAAACCCAAAACCAAAACCAACCAACCCCACTACTGCTGCATCAGTACTTAAGCACATGTATTTAAAATGTCAAGACATGTAGTAATGTCAAGATATCCTTAGTGCAGAACTTCATTTCTCATTTGATATCCAGATATGGAAACTTACATTCTGGATTATCCAAACTACGCACACATACACCAAAAAAAAAGGAACCCTACTCAGCACAATTCCTATCAGCTCCACGTTGAAACGTGAATAAAATAATTATAAAAACAAACAAACACAAAAACAAAACAAAGGGAAAAGTGATTTCAGGTTTGTTTCCCCTCTTGGCAAGGGTTTAGTGGAATACCGTGGAAAATTTATTTAACTCAGTCCTGTGATTTTGAGGAAGTCTGCTAACCTCTAACCTGCTGTATCAGTCACACACAAAATGTTACTACTGTAGCATCTCTCAGAAATATAAAGAACATCTCTTACTTTCCAAAAATTACCATGGATTGTCTCATCGTTCCCAAGGACAGTGTGATCCTCTGGGTCCTCACGGTTTCCATCGCAGTGCCTGAAGTCCATACACACAGCAGCGCCGTGTGCCCGGGGGCTCCCAGGATGGCCCAAAGGGGTGTTTGCCCGCTCACCCGGTGGCACCGAAGGTCTGAAGCACGGCTGGATGCCCAGCGTGGGTTGGAAGGGGCTTCTCCCGGCTCCCAACTGCACTGCATCTCCCCGGCCATTCCCCGGCAGCGTCCGACCCAGCACATCCCAGCTCACACCAGGAGCACCAAAGGGCAGAAAGCTCTGCATGACGACCTGAGTAGGCTGCACAGAAGTTAATTAGGTTTAAGGATTTCCAGCTGGTAACGATTTATACACCTGATACAGTTGCTGAGTCATAGAACATTTGTTGAAGTAAGCCAAAAAGTGAAAGTCGTGAAGACAGCAAATACTCTTAGCAGTGAAAAATGCTGAACTAGAACAATAGCACTGAAAAGAGTTTGCAATTTTAATTAAGCAACATGACTTCGCCTATGAAAAATCAGAAATTCAGTGTCTATGCGACATTTCCACAGACTGAGCTTTAACGCCTCTGTGTACCACGGCTCCAGATATTCCAGAATGAGCAACACTGCTATGAAGTAAAAGACTAACAATGATCTTCTCAAATTCTGGCAAACACAGAAAATTTCTCTACTCTGCTCTTTTGTGTGTCAGGCACAGCGCTTCGCCCTCTCTCTTGCTGTAGCCACCTGAGTGCCTCAGGAAGCCAGCCTTAGCCCTCGTTAACCTGCACTAACCTGCCCTCCAGCTTGTGGCAATTACTATCTTTGGCTGTATTTTTGGCTGAACATAGCACTAGGTGATTAAGATATCAGACCACCTGTATGTAAAACACTCTCCCACAAACACATCATCTAGGAAAATTATTTCATCTGATTTACATACTCATGGTATTGAGAATAATAATTTAAAAGATAGGTTTCCAAATACATCCACGAAATTGTCTTTCCTATGAGCCTGTCCACAGCAGCAGAAGCGAAGCAGTGGATCAGGAAACACACCTGCTTTACGTTATACACGTTTGCAGCTAAAGAGCAGGAACGAGCCACAGAAACGAGCCAAAGCTCAGAGATAGGGCCTCAGTAACACCAGTTTACACCTCCTAGTTACCCATCAAAGCAAAAATACAGCACGACGCAGGAGGGACCTATGCTGAGCACCCCGGATGGAGGGAGAAGAAAAGATTTTAGGAAAGTGATTGTATCGCTGTTTACTAACAAAGAAAATACACAGAAAATGTCTTCTCATTACAGGCTGATGACAAGCTAGGGTTTTCAATTATTCACAGCATTACTTCAATGTCAATGAGAGGGAGGTATTAATGTTTGATTTGGTTAAAGGAGTTTATTCCTGCTGACAAATCTAACTATGAGCCTGACAATTCCTTGTTTATATCCTGTTAAAGTGCTTGCATTTTTTAAAGAGCTTTCCTTTACCATTCACACTCTTTTACATCCCGTGTTGTGGCTGCAGGGTTTTGTGCAATGACCACGAATGACCAGTGGCCTCTTACACCCAGTAATACCACAGCCACACAGCCCCAGCTGAGTTCACAGGCTATTTAACAGCGCGGCACGGGGACATGGAAGACACCTGAACACACCAAGAACACACATCACATTTTCTCAGATGAGCTCTGAGAGCCCATTTGTCCTCATTAAACTGCTGCAGATGGCAATGATTGTATGGGTATTGGTGTGATTCATGTGATTCATTCATCCCACTGACGCAGTAAGAGACCTCACCCCAGCATTTATCTACAGTTGTCAACTCCTAATGTTGGTCCGTGGCCTCGTCAGGCAAATACACAGCCCTACTGACTGCCTGAATTCCCAAAATACTTTCGCAGTTTCTCAAAATTTCTTAAAGACACTCACTTGTCTTGGAATAAAATCAGAAGCATTCTTGTGGAAGTTTATGTAGTAAAGATGGGGAACCAAAGAGAAGAACCTATGGTCGTTTCCACAATTAGCAGTACTTACTTTTACAATATCTATCTCGAGCTCAGTATTTTGCAGTATGTTCAACAATTGATACAAAAGAGGGAACGAATAACGTCATATCAAAGTTTAATGATGATCTGAAATTCTTCAGAGTAACAGAAAGTAAAGCTAAACGGAAAAGCACAAGTTGCTAAAACAAGAAACAAACAAGAATATTGGTAGGAAAGTCACATGATAATTTTAATGATAATTTGTAAATTTGTCGTTATTTCTTAGGGAAAAAAAAAGAAATTGCAATCTGTTTGCAGTAGAAGCCAAAAGAATAACAAAGCTTGGGGAATTATTATAAAGGAATAGAGAATAAATTATTAGGCCACTCACTATATAACTCTATAACACCTTCAGTGTTCAGTACTCCTCAGTGTTCACCCAGTCTCAAAAACATCTGACTAAACTAAAATTAAGCTAAAAACCTTGTACAAAGAAAGGCAACAAAGGCGATCGAGGGCATAAAAAGCTTCTGAGAACAGCTCCAAGACTCTTCGGCTTAGTGGGCCACAGAAACCATGGATGGTGTAAAGAAGTTGAAGAACAAAACATTACTTATTGTTTCTCATGATGCAAGCTGTGAGGGAGCACCCTTAAATGGAATAGGAAAAAAACCCACAACCAATAAATACTTTCCCAGCCATCACAGGAACTGGGAAATCCTTTGTATTTTGTAGATTCAGTGTGTTTCTAGAAATCTCAGCAGAAGGACCACTGAACAGATATTTCTCCATGAACACTGCAGTTAAAGGACTGTAAATATTTCATTTTTGCCCCTGAGCTAAAGCCAAGGACGATGCCTGTTCTTGAGAAGTTTATTTTGGAGGAAGGATCCCTAGGAAGGCCCTCTTCCAGGATGTGCCACACATCAAAGGCAGTTTATATTCCAACCAGCCAATGCAGGACACTATGGAAGCCAGATATATTAAAGAGTTATTAAAGATGGAATAGTGGTGAAAATTCATCAGAAGGCAGATGTATTATGTTTTGTAGAAACTTCTGTTTTTCCAGATGCTCCAAAGAACAAAATGAAAGGTTTGAGGTTACAGAAGGTAACTGAAGGACTAAAAATTCTCTCCAGATACAACATTCCTACACAAGAAATTTGACTATACCTTCTACTTTCAAGTGTTTCTACCAGATTTCTTTTCAATGAAAAATGAAAAATTTCTCATAAAAATTATCCTACTTTTTCTATGGGCATCTTGATGTTTGGAGTATAAAAGATGATCCACATCAAGGAGTGAAGTGAGTAGAAGTACATGCAGAGAAAACTCAACATTGCATTGGAAAGAGAAAGGTTAATTCTTTACCAAAAAAACCCCCACTGCCAAACCCACACATTACATTAATTTATCCCTTCATGTTAGCAATTATTCATTTTTACGGGGTGAAAAACCCAGCACATCTATCACTACATTTTGTAAATAAGAAGCCAACTGTAAATCCTCAATGTCATCCTGTACGGCACATTTTAGTTAGGGCCATAACTGAGTAACTGCTGCTCTGCTGCTGTTCAGCCTGCTAGAACTGAATAAACAAATAAATAAATAAATAAAAACACTTGGGCTACAATAAAGAAACTATGAAAAGCCGGAAAATTTCTATCTCCTAAGCAAACATTGCTCGGACAAGCAATTAATTCAAGCCACCAAGTAACCAATAGTGTTTGACAATATTTTGAAACAGTGGTAGATTTTAAGCAGGACAAGGAGGGCATTAAACAAGCCCCCTCTGTTGACCTCCAGCCTGGCGCACTCCCCGTAGGAAGAGCAATCTGCAAACTGCAGCCTCCACGCAGGACGTGCCACTGGTGCGGAGACATCTGCTCCCCTCCGCCTCTGCCAGCAAAGCACAGAGCAACAGAGCACCTGGAGTTGCCATATTTGCAAAAGAAAAAGGAAAATTACTAGTTTTCTGTAAAGACTTTCATATACATCCAGGAAATCAGTCCATTCTTAATTATATCTATTGTGTCAGCTAAAAAATGGAGTAAAAACATCCTGAGAATTGGCAGAGTAGTCCTCATTGTTCAATACGAGCACCCAAGGGTTCAGCAGCTAAACTTTAGGATATATGACATACAGTTACAGCATTTATAAAGGTTTGTGACAAAGAACATACTGTAAGATAACATGAACAAACCTTGAAATCTTGATTCAAAGATCACAATCTGATTTATTTTTGAAAGGACGGTGATAACATTTTGCTTTATCTATGATCTCTTCATTATATATTTTTAAAGACATTATGACACTTTATATCTCAAAATCTTTCCCTATAATATAAATAATGGTAATATAAAATAAATATATATATATGACTTCTGTCTACGACATGCCAATGATGTTAAACGAAAGCGTGCTTATCTTAGAAGAAAACACATTTCTGTAAAAAATAAAAATGACCTTCAACTCTCCAAGTCCACAGAAGAGGAAAAAAATCACTTACAAAATAAATCTTAACTGCATTGAAGTCCTTGCCCTGTGCCGGGAGAGCTACTGCCGCTGCTCCAGCCAGGGCAGCACTGAGACAACTGGGCACGTTTTAAAGCCAACTCCTGTGTTGTGAGTGAATATTCTTAGCAAATTTAAATGAATGAGCATCTTTTAAAACTATTTTCTTCAAATAAAAAAAAAAATAGTGTATGTTTCCGAACTTGTTAAAGAGTTTAACCATTGCTAAATATAACATACGTTTTCAATGCTCCAATACTGAAGCCACAGGCATGTACAAATTACTATATATGCTACTTATTTTACTTTCAAATTGAATAGTTCTGTAATGTCATAACAAATAAGAAGACTTTATGCAAAAGTTTTATTTCCTAAGACAAGTACCACAGGCTGACTCAAAGCAACATCTACTTTTTTGTTTATGTCTCCTACTGGTTCAAAAGAAATAAACAAAATATCTTTCCCATTTACTGTCACTTTCACAGGAAATTATATTTTATTTTTAACCTTGCTTTCCTTGTAATGCCTTCACAAACAGCATAAGAAAAAGGAAATACTCTTTTATTATTTCTCCCCCATGGAGCAACTTCTCTCTCCAGCTTCTCAAAAAACCCACCCAACAATAAATGCAAAGAAAACCCAACAGCTGCCTGCCCCAAACCACGTACGCAAAAAAAGAAAAACCAAAACCACTTGAAAGGGGGTACAAATGACAAGATTCAAGCCTGGGTACACAGTTTCACAGAAATTTCAGCGATGTCGGGGTTTATTGGTGCCAGTTCACTGGTTTCTGCATTTGTACTGGCCGTGCCTGATCTACAAACACCACACGCTGGAGCCCTGGCTGTGATTTGGTAGAAAAGGCTCTGGACCATAATCTCTCGAGGGCTGTTCCAGTAACAGCCACCACCAAGAATAGTAAAAAATGAACCATCATTGTCACTTGGACCTTTCCCTGTTGTACAAAAGCGTTGTGAAAGCCCCATCTCTCCCTTGGCACCAGCAACAGCCCCAACCCACCGAGAGCGGAGGGGGAACCGGAGTGGGGGGTTTGTCACCTCTGGGGACCTTCCCGTGGCACAAGTGGCAGGGAGGCTGCTACAGCCCAACTGGCCCCACTGGCCCAGGAGCTGAGCCTCCCTCCCGAGAAGAGGGTCTACCTTATGGCATTGGTTTGTGGAATCGTGGAATTGTTATGGTAGGAAGGGACCTCTCAGTTCATCGAGTCCAACCATCAACCCAGCACTGCCAAACCCACCACTGACCCATGTCTCTCAGCACCACGCTTCCCAGCTTTTAAACGCCTCCAGGTATGGTGACTCCACCACTGCCCTGGGCAGCCTCTGCCAAGGCTTGACAACCCTTTCCATGAATAAATTTTTCCCAATATCCAGCCTAAACCTCCCCTGGTACAACTTGAGGCCATTTCCTCTTGTCCCATCACCTGTTCCTTGGGAGAAGAGACCGACCCGCCCTGGCTACCCCCTCCTTTCAGGGGGCTGTAAGCGAGAGACTACCATCAGAGTGCCAGAGAGAAGCCTCCAGCGGCAGGGAGCGGGGCTGAGGCCCTCAGCTGGCAGCCAGGGCAGCAAACAAAGCTCGAGAGTCAAACCCAACAGGAATCACACGAGGAAACCTGCTTTGCAACCACAAATTGGTGCTAACACTGAAAAACACTCTTATTTGCCATCTGGAAACCACACACCACAGGACCTTGGGGGGAGGCTGTGCAGAATAAAGGAATCTGGTTTCATTTGCCCTCATAAACAGCACGGAACTATTTACAAGGCAGCGGTTCCCCCACTCCGCAGGCGGGCAGGGAGGCTCCTCCGCAGGCAGAGCCACTTGGAGACCATCACCTTCTCAGTTCTCGGTGAGAGCACTCCTGCGGAGCAGCCTTTGTGCTGTTAATGATAACTGCATTTCTAGACACGTCACACGAAAAAGGCAGCGCTCTCCAGGCAATTTACTAACGTGAGAATAAAACCATCAGAGTGAAGTCAATAAATTTTTTAAAGAGTATTGGCACGTCGCATCCAGTGGTTCCCCAAGACACGGGGTGCAGCAGCCACTAAAGCTCGGGCAATCAACAGGGAAGTACCAGACCTTACCGCGTCTTTCTGCCACGGCTGTCTCTGTGATCAGCGCCCTGCCCAGTGCCCTGCACAACCCGGACAGCAAAGGCTCTTTAGGGAGAGATGAAAAGAAAACACACGCACTCACCCAGCTCTGGAAAACCCTTCTTCTGGAGAATGGCCGCATTGCACCGGGGAAAAACGTTTGGAACAAAATGTCACATCTTTGGTGTTCACAACGGGGAACAGAGGGATTCGTGACCAGCTCACTACTTTTTGAAAAAGGTGTGCAAGGTGTTTGTTTTAGTTTCGCAATCTTACACTTAAAAAAAAAAAGAAAAAAGTGTAGCTTAAATAGAGGATGAAACCTGCCCATCCTGTGGCTCACACATTGCTTACCAGATTCTCCACTCCAACGTCTGTGGAGTGCGCAGATGGCACTGCATTTTGGAGGCTTCTCGTTCCTAAATCACCTTCTCAAGTGCACACAAGACGTCTATGAATACTCACACCTACGCCTCTGTTTAACTCCAGGCTGGGGGTTGTTCACACAGCTCAGCATCACACAGGAGCCTCCTTCCTCTCTCCACCACCCAGCCCACAGCGGGGTCTGTCACCCCGCGGGCACGCAGGGCTGCTGAGATGCCTCTGCCTCACGTCCTGCAACCCCATCCGCAGCAAAGAACTAACGCTCGGGATAAAAACACACTGCCAGCCCTGATTCGGGAACCAGAATACTATAGGGGAGTAGCGGAAAGAAAAAATAATAGTAATTTGGGTCCTCTAAGATGATGCCCGTTGTCAAATGCACGATGTTTTATTTGATAATGTTAAAATACCTATTCAAATAAGCCACCTCGTGATGCCTTTCAGCCCCTTCTGGATTTTGCACTGCTGAATCGTTTGGGTTTTAATCGGAATGACAGAGGGGTTAAATCACGACAACAATGAATTTAAATGCCTCCCAAAACCCTAGGATACCTTGTCAACTACACTTACATGTTTTACCAGGAGTAACAATACATTTGAAACCTCATTTTCTTTTTCCAATAAATTAGTGCCACAATAATAATTCAAGGAATCTCTTGAGTAGAGAGAGACATGTTATAGCCTAGGACACGTATGTGTAGAACAACATCGCTTTTTATGTAAGGATTAACAACAATTTGATTTTTAAAAAATTTTAAAAAAAATTAGAGGAATTAATTTTCACATATATATACACCAGGTACTACTCCTCTGATAACCATATTCCTATTAATGAACTATACATTAAATTACTCCAACATCCCACATGAAAATACTGACAGTCCCAGCCAGTCACCAAAACTGAGAGCAGTCCGTCTGTGGGTCTGAGATGTCAGTCGGAGGGAGCAGTAACCAGCCAAAGGTACACAAACAATAAACTTGTTTCCAAAAACATTATACAATTATAAATGCAACCTCAACCACTTACAGACATTCCGGGGAAAAATTATTAACTTTAAAATTAAAATTATTAAATGCAGTAAATTAAATCCCACCTTAGTATCAAGAATATTTTTAGTGACTCTAGTGAACAGCTCTGATCACATTAGGAACTCCTTGTGTAAGAAGTTCCAGGTGTGTTTCAGTTTCAGAACATAATGACTTCTAATACCAACCGCATTTTTCACATTGGGGTGGACACTTCAAAATCTATTCATAGATGTAACACATTTAGTGATTTATTGCTGTAGGTAAATAAATTGCTAAAAAGCTACTCCTTCAAAAACACAAGAAAATTTCCCGCAGCGAATATCCATAAATCACGTCAGTATGCGTGTTTATAATACACAGCATTTTTTCCACACGAGCCTTTCTTTTCAGGATTTTGACATTTGCTTGGCTAATGATTTGTAGATAAAGGAAAAAAAGCCAGCTGCAGGAAGAGAACCATATTGAGAGCGCAGATATTTGCATATGCACTTAGAGAAGAACAGAAAGGTACTTAGCCTACGGTGTTCTGCACAACTTCTACTCCAATAGAGTCCATTCTGATAACAGTTCTACATCCATCTGCTTTATTACTGCTAAACGTGGCACGTTCACTTATATTAAACAGCCTGCCTGAGACAAAAAGCCCCAACAAAACCTGTAAATCCCCGCGAGCCCCACGCTGAGCCAGGCAGAACCCTCCTGCGGAGGGAGGCTTGGTCCAACCTCCCCGCCACAGGGGCAGGTCATCGCACGGGGAACCACAGGGAAAGGGTGGCAATGTCTCACCTGGCTGGGGAGGCGTTTTGAGATACCACAAAAGAAGAGAGGTAGAAGGAGCGAGTATCATTTATTTCAGCTTGTCAAAACGGCTTCATTAAGTTTTTGGCTATTCAAAGTAACAAAAGAAAGTTTGGGAGCGTGAGGGTAAAAGAAGGTACGGATTTCTTCCCTGCTCCTCTCACAGTAACGTTTGCAATCACAACACCAACTTCATTGTACTTCTCACAGTATGTATATAGCATTCATTTGCAGCACATTTGCAATTATATACACAGAAGAACACACAAAGAAACATTCAAAAGGAGCTACAAGTTGCAAAGTATACGTCCACTACTTTATACTACTAATGAAAAACTTTCCCTTTCAGCTTAGGAAAATCTTTTGAGCTTAGGACTGTGAGATGTTGAGCTACCCACATGTCTCTGAAAGTTGGAGCAGCAAATAAAACAAACAGATAAAAAATAATGAATTGTTATTTTCTTAGGAAAGTTAAACAAATTTCAGCCAACTATTAACTCAAGCCTTGATTCTACAAGTAATGGGAACTGAAGGAACTCAACTGTGCAACAGACACACTCCTGCACATCATACAGCCCATACCCATCATCTTGCCCTGTACACACTATTGTGTGTATCGTTCTGGGGACTACAGAGCTATGGAACCATACACCTCCCTGATACTTCAGTATTACTGTAATAAACATAATGGAGTTAATTATTTTAAAATAAATATCTACGCTTTATTACACATTAGACTTACGAAACATTAAATCATATTTCAAATATTACCATTATCTCATCTTAATAAAACATTCCTTACATCTTATTACTTTTCAATATTCATTTCATTTTCTCTAACCTTTCCTGAGTATTAACTCATAAATAGTGCCAAAAAATTTATCCCTGACCATTTGAGCCCTACCTCCTCCCAGTTACGGTGGGGCTGCCCCCCAAGAGACACAAATCCTCTGGGAAAAGCCCTTTCTGTGAAATCAACTCACTAAAACAACACAACAAAAGACATGAATTTCAAATTCCCTATCTGTCTCTGCTTTTTAAAACCCTAAGCTCAGCCAGTGACTTTGACAAGAGAGATCAGATCTTTTATGCAAGCCGCTGAAGAAAAAGACTTGCGTTTATTTGGTTATTTGTGTGGATTTCATCTGCATTCCGATAGGTCTCGTAGAAGAGCAAGCGACTGGAAGATCCAAATGAAAACACCAAATGTCTAGACAATAACTGTTCACTCTGTTCAGAAAAACACTTATGTAAATCTTACAAAGAGGAGAAAACTCCATCTTCAGAGCCACCGACAGTCTCTATTTGGTGATAATAGCAGCTGCTGATTCCCAGCCATGGGCTTTCGCAGCAGATTGCTTGGGAAACGAGTATTCAATGGCAAAATAAACACATCTGACTGATTGTTCAACTCTGCTCACTTGGATGGATTCCTACTCCTTTCTGTGGGGCAGGCTGCGAGGCAGAGCCCAGGCATTGTAACGGTAGAAAAGATAACCAGAGATTAATAAAGTACATTTATAATCATTCACTTGCCATTTATAATTAATCAGGCAACAAAGCTTAAATCTTACACCTTGCTATATCATTTGTATTGAAGTATAAGGAAAAGAAGATTTAAGTTTGAAGAAGCTATGATCAAAGAGAGATTAAGCAACTTCTAAGTAATACAGCATTTTCGGCCTATGTTTTAAAACAATTCAAATTTATTCATATTATCTCTCTTTCCTTCCTTGATGTCAATTCACTATGTTTCTCCTTGGTTATTAACCATGCTGTAATTTTTGGATTCTTGTCCTTCTCTGATCTTATAGCAAAGATTACATAGATGCTGGGCATAAAACTCCCTTCTATTTCTATTTGAGGAACAAAGATGCCAGGAAAGAGCCCCCACGCGCCTTTGGAAGGTAAGGAATGTTTCCCTGCTTCTCCTAATCTCCTTGGAGTATCCACTACATCTACAGCTAGAATTACACATTACTACTTGTACAAAATACCCTAGCTCATTTTTATAAGCACTTTATTTTCCCACTTTAGCAGAGAAACATTTTGTAAGATGGAGTGGGAAATAAAATGGTTTTCTAATTTTATTACTACTTTTTTTAGCACTATATATTCTTAAAAATAACTGAGTATGAAAGCCTTTCATTCACAGGAGTCTCTGAGACAGATTCAGGCATACTTTGTCACAGTTGATCCATGACAGCACAGGACATTCCTTTAATTTTGGCGGTCTGAATGCAGGTTAAGGCAGGATTTACTGCAAGCCCATAAAAAAAAAAAAAAAAAAAAAAAGTATTTTTTCCTTCCACCTGTATTGAATTGAGAAACATCTACTGCTATCAATTACAACATGAAGAAGAATTAAATACTAGCGCAGGACTGGTTTCTGCTTGGCTCTTCTACAAGGATGCAAGAGGAGCAGCAGGGCAATATGCTGTTTCCCTATCGTTCCTTTTCCATCTGCTGGGTGATGTGAGACATCACCGTCACTGCTCCTTCAAAGGTTATTCTGTATTCTCATTTCCACTGACTGAGCCCGAGGAAAAGGACTCAGATAAACTACTGAAACGAAGGGATAGACACAGAGAATATATAGGGGAAAAAAATGACACTGCCTGGAGTTTTGTTCTACAAGGGTATGGAGAGGGCAGGAGGCAGAGATGGTGAGTGTGATCCAGCTCAGCCGGGCAATCCCTCCTGCTCCCTCCCCGGGGCAGGCTCTCGGCTCTCTTCCTGCAAAACGTGGAACCCAAGAAATGGATTCCAGACAAGATCTAATAAAGATGCTGCTTTCTGCAACTCAACTCCCTCCTTCATGCAACGCGAGGTGAGACCGAAACAAAGCTGGAACCTTTCTGGCTTTTCCAGAGCAGCCCGCGGAAGGTAACAAACCCAGCAGCTACTGCAGGATCTCGGGGGGAACACAAAGAAAAAAAAATTAAAAAAAAAAAGAAAAGAAAAGAAGCTATGTGAGCGATCTAGACCAAAGTTAAATACTAAACCACTTTCATGACAAATAACACAGTAAGAGAGTTAGCAGAGACAGTTACCAATTTCAATTAAATACTATTTTAATTGACAATTAGGTAAAATTAGGTAAAAGAGATGCAGTGTGTCTACTCTGTGCTTTTGCTTTTTTATCATGAAAATTGTTATGGGTAAAATAACAATAATTAAAAAGGATCCTATTGCAATTAAACATTTAATTTAAAAAGAATTTGTAACTAATACGATGTTCTTTTATTCTACATTACTTTACCCATCAAGGCTGAAAAGTCTTTTTTTCACTTGTCCAATGAGAGATGACAGAATTCTATTCAACAAAACTTCTTTGAAGGTGTGTTTTTTCCCCACTAAAAAGTTTTCTCCTGGTGCAGAAGTGAAAGGCTGTACACTCCTTTCAAAAGATCACTTGAAGTTAAAATACAAAACAGAATAACAATTCCTCTGTTATTTTCCGGAGGGAATTCCCAAGCATGACAACTCTAAATGAACACACTTCTTAAGCAGGTTAGCACAAACTCTCCCACAAAAAAAAACACAAAAAGACATTATGGAAGTGATGCGTAGATAAAGTAGATATCCCAAGTTTCCCTATTAAATGTGCTCCGTGTGTTTTGGGCAAAGCTTCCGTACTCTCTCGTTGTTGTCTGTTTATTTACCAAAACAAGGGCAGATGAGACTGGATGAAAGCAGAATTTCCCCTACTTAACCAGAAGTTTAGCATTGAGCTATTTAAAGCAAACCCAAAACTTCAGGATGAAAACCTCTCTTTTATGAACTGCAGACACCAATGCATTTTTAAAGGGTGAAATCCACGGAACTGCATTTAAAGGACACAAACACCAATTTGTACACGCTATGAATCTCATTTTATCCTGGGGACTAAAGCTTAGGTCCAGACAGTCTGAATCTATTTATGTTCCTGAGACCCTCGGTTCTGGGGGTTTACGGGCAGTCAATAAAGAAACAAAGATGAAGTGGGGACAGAATGGAATTTAGATCATCTGGATTTACACAGAAAAGCCCAGTTTCGCAAGCTGCTGCGGGCCACCTTGATGACTTTGAGAGCTCAAGCCCAAGGGCAAGGCTGTTTCAGCAACGTGTAGGGAAGTGATCACACTGTTCCTAATCAAACACTGTGCATTAGTCTATGGAGAGAGACCACTTGACTGTGTGGTTACCTTTCAGACACTGCTTGCCTCTCTTCACCACCAATACCTCCTAAAGAGTACTCAATGACACAGCCACACAACATCTAAAAAACACCCAACAATCTGCCGCACAATTTGCACATAGTTTTGAAGGGAATTATATGAATTTTTTTAAGTCTCCAATTTTAATATCATTTATAAAATACACTTTTAAGGTCAAGAATTCGATGGGCAAAAGTGGTCAGAAAGAGGTAGACCAGACAGCCAGGAGCTTGGATTCTTCTTGGTGACCGGGGGCTTTCAAATGGAGCTGAGCTCAGATCAGGTGGGCTTTCAAAAGTAAGGCAACGAGGGGATCTCCTCTGGAGCCACCAGTCACCTGAACAGAACTGGGCAGCAGGACCTTCCTCTGAATCCCCCAAGCACATGGAAAACTAGAAGAGAGGTCAGCCTTTCCTCTGTGGCCCCTTGCAATCAGATAAAAAAAAACCTACCTGAACTAATCCTGAAATCTGAAATTCTTTTTTTTTGTCACATTTTTCTAGAGACGTAACAGTGTAACTCAGCCTTGGGAGTTCTGTTGAGCAAGTCATTATCTGAGTCAGGAAGAGAACCTGAGGTTTTAATCCTATGTTCCCTCATATTTTCCATTTATGAGTTAGAAAGGCATGTTTTAAAACAAAGAGAAAGAACTACTTCTAATGTCAGAAATGGCCCCGATTTCTACCCTTTTCAGAAAGAGAGAGATCCAGTTGCTGAGCTCCGGGGAACACCATCTGAGGATACATACACTAAGTCAAGCACAAGCTCTTCCCCTGCTCAATACCCCTCAGAGATGACATTTAAATTTAAAAGACTATAATCCAAAAAACCTCCCAGTGACTGTCAACTCTGACTAGAACATCATTTTTTTAAGGATACGCATTTTTTGTGTTGTACAGTGATGCTGATTAGAGTTATCAGATGACTAACGGAATCATGTCAAATGCATGATTTAAATAGTTATCAAGAGAGCCTAACTTTATATAAGGATTAACTATGTATGCATGAATACCAGAAATTCGTACCCAGATGTATCGGTTCCACAACCAGTCCCCACTGAGCCTGCTGATGGGGGGGATCACCTTATCGCCCACCTGTTTCTTTTACTTTTCTCTGACCTGTGGACAGGCCCAAAGAAGTAGAGGATGTGTCCCCTCCAGCTTTTCTTACATCCCACCCCACAGGCAAACTATGGTTTGTGACATCCTCCTCCCTCCCCGTCACGCCGATGACACTAAGCTGTATCACTCTCATGATCACTTGCTTTCAGATATATTCCTGGTTCTAGAAAACTCAAATATCTCTGCCCATTAATTATTTATGTTTTAATGCTTGGCACACACATTAAAAAATCCATATGTATAAACCTTCCAACAGACCCTTTTTTATGCTTTTTTTGTTACACAGTCTACCTGGAAATAAAGTTACCCATAAATTTTGAGACACCAGGAGAAACATTTTCCTCTCGTGGGAAAAGTCTTATATTTACTTATCAGAAACACCAAGAGTCCTGGATTGCCAAGTAATCCTTGGAGTCACAAAGCAACCCCTCCAACTATATTTTGACATGAGCGCAGACTGAAAAAGTTCAGAATTTTGTTTTGAAAGGAAAAGTCTGCAACCAGCCATCTCAACTTGCCTTTGATATTCTACAAATACCAGCTCATTTCTGCAACAAAGGAGCATTTTGCTCACAATGCAAACCCGCCCGCGCCTACTCACAGGGTTTGAAGTCAGAACTGCAACAGGCAGCCGGCTTTTATCCCCCTCAAATTTGTCCAGAGTAAGGAAGATAAAACCGCAGCTTACAGAAGCAGAAGCCCAGGACTAGCTGTGCGCTCACGGCGAGTGCACAGCATCCACAACTCCTACTACTCTGCAGTAGAATTTCACCTGCATAACGAAGGTCATATTGAACTGGCGATGCTTGCCCGGCTCAGCCTGCTCACCTGGACCACATCGCATTAGCAACTGGGTGCCACCAAGCCCGCAGGACACCAGTAGCATCAGCCCCACCATACGAACCCATTAGAGATGTGGGAATCCGCTGCCTTATCAGTAATGGCATGAGAATCCTGTGCTTTATCAATAACGACGTGAGAGCCCGTGGGCACGGCCGAGATTAAACCAGACTCATGCCACCAGAGCACATTTCCATCCTGTTGGTCAAATGCTTCAAGGAGCAGACGCTCCATCCCCGCTTGCTCCTCGGTTTGCATCTCACAGTACTTCATCTCAATTTAAAGCTCTTGAACGCTCTCGCATCAAGTACCAAATGTAAGTATTTGCTAGATCCACTGGCAATGGATCATTGGCAGTACTCCTGAGGAAGTCATGAGATACAGCAAAGACTATTTATCAGACTCCCCGAATTTGAATATATTGTTAAAAATAGGATCTCACATCACCCTCACAGAAGAGAGAAGTCACCAGAGTGCATTTCATCAAGCAGAGAGCATATGACTAGAGACACTCTGCCTCTGCTGAAAACAAAAAGCTATACAACACACTCCAAAACAGTAGAAAACACTAGTTCTTCACACAGCAATTCGGAGTTCATCCCCTCACTTCCAAACACCTAGAATCCCTCCTTGCCTGAAAACTGCCAGCAGGCAACAGCCCAGTCTCCTGTTCCCAGAAACACTCACCAAACCATGAAGAACATCACTTTCTCCCAGGTGGACACCCAGCTCCACCAGCCACAGAGGCTCTGAGGCGATGGGTTGGTGCCCCATGGTACGCTGGCTATGAGGCCACCACCACAGCAGGTCCTTGCTGTCCCTGCCCTCAGAGTCCCCGCCGAGCCACAGCCCTGTTGCTCTCATGCCGCCAGACAGCACCGTGATGGTCTCCGGCTTCACTGGAACTACAGTCTTTTGGTCCCAGTAATTGTTTTTTACTCTTTTTCCACCAGGCAATAAAACAGGTAACGACTGTAGCTGTATCTGCTAAAAGTAAGGAGCAATTTAGTACCAGTATCAAATCAACATTTTAATTATTTCAGCAGCTACAATCTTTGTAATAATCATAAAATGTATGTGATAATAAAATGTAAAGTGTATCATATAATATAATGTGTAGTTACTGTAATTCATAAACTCTATCATGTTGATCACCATATTTTCTTATGCCAGGTATCGGTTATATTGAATTACCTTTTTATGAAAACATTATCCTGCCAACCGTCCTGCGTGGGGGTAGCACAGGGACGGGACAGATCAATAAGGAAAGAATCTACATCCATCCATCCATGTACATGAAGGCATGTGAGCATCACAGGTTAGACCTACACTACACAGCACATGTGCATACACACATCTCATACACAGTTATTCACACAGTTCCGCATTACAAAGAACTTAAATGGCCCCTTTTTCTCACCCAATAATTATTACCACTGAAAATTAAGAGACCTTAAAAAATTGCGAACTTAAGAACTGAAAAAATGAGAAAGAAGCATCTGTGCACGGAACAGAATCCCCTTCTCTACTCAATGTCTCTGCCGAGGGAAGAGTTTGTCCCTTAGGCAACCAAATCTCAGATTTAATTTAAAGGACTGTCTTCAGACTGAACACAACGCCCTGGAACAGGAAATGAACCATAACATCGGTAATGCCCTCCTTATATCTTACCCCTCATTCAGCAGTGATGCTTCTTAAATAATGTTCTTGTGCACCTGCATGTATCAACCACAACAATCTCATCCTCCTGAAGAAAGCTGGCAGCTGTATGAAACCTTAATCACAGATAGTCTTCTGCTTATCCAATATAAAAACAATTAGGGACATTATAATCTCATCTCTCCATTATTTTCTCAAAAACAGGCACATTTGGAAACTCTCCAATTTTAAAGTTGTCCTGCTTGCAATATTTCTATAAAATACCGGGACTGGGAGACACCAAGTTTAAGCGGAGACTAAAATGAACCGAGCTTCAGGGGAGTGTCAGGACTGTGGAAGAACAGCTGCTCCAAGTGGCGTTTAAGGCTCCTGTGAAATCTATTGCAAGAACCCAGCGATTTGAGAAAATTAGAAACGTAAGAAATAAGTGGTTATAAAGAATCATTTTAGCAATAATTGGTAATCAACTGATGGAATTCATAATTCACATTTTGACTCTGCAAATTGCACGGCAGTTTTACACAGCTAGTAGAGAATGATGAGATCTTTTAACATATTTTATTAACCATTTATTAACAAGATCTCCCAAGAAAATTACTTCTGACTTAATGAGTTATTAGCATGACTTCAGATTTGCAAAGCTTTATTTATGAGCTATCGAACCAACTCAATCTCTCAGTAAATCTTATGATAAAAATGTATATTATTTATATAAAATATAGAAAAATTATTTATAAATAAATAAATAAAAGGAAGCCCTTAAAATGGTACGTCCTACTGCTTCACTTAAGGTCTTATTTCCCCTTATTCAGATCCCTACAGGAGCTAGGCTCCCCAGTTGAATTTAAAAATCAAGATTTAGTTATCTAAGGATGTGGCTCTTTTGTGTTTAAACCACCTGTGCGTAAGGGATAGACACTACTCCCATTTCAGCACAGCTGGCCTTTTTCAAAGGTAACTTGCTCATGCCCAGAAGCAGTAGCCCAGTGCCAAACCCCGCTCTTCACCTCAGTTTCACAAGAGCTTAGGAAACACCAACTATTTTTAACACTGAGGGTACATAAATATGTGTGCACACAGAATAGGGTGGTTCATTAAAACTTTTTAAAAACTTTCCCCAAGCTGCGCTTTTCCAGTCAATAGTTTATCGTATAAAAGAAGCATTATGAATAATTTTAAAGCCTACAATAGAAAGGACTATAAAGATTCACACTTTATACAGAGAGGGTCACTTTCTCAAGATTAAGACTTTCTAAAGACATAACAGCGTATTCTATTTGAAGAGAGGATTTTAACTGCAGTACCAGGCATTCACCAATAATTGGATACATTTTTTTCCACACCATATTTTTCCCACTAAATTGAACTAAATACATTTATTAAGAAATAGATTCAATATAATTTCAATTAAGTGAATTAAGGAAATAATTAAACAATGGTGGAGCAATGACTTCGGAAGTTGCCTCTCGCTGTCCGTGAGGCTGCGATGGTACTTCCCCCTCAGACATCTGCCTTTGGCACTTCATCCGTACACCGCGTGGTGATGAAGGGGACCTCTGTGAGGACGTGGAACACCTCTCAGCTGCAGGCTGCTGCCTCCAGAGTGCACAGCCGCGCATGGCCACCTGGCTACCACTGGCCGCTTGGCTTGCAGGCACACGCAGGCAAGGCTAAAGCATCAGAGACATCAGAGCGATACTGAGAAGCCGGCTCTATAGCTCTGTCACTTTACGAGGTGACCGGGGTGGGAATGGGCTTTCTTTTCAAATGGCACTTCAGTAAGCACCACCCCTGGCGCACATTTCCCATTGTCTGGGCAAAACGCCTTCTGGCACCAAGTCCTTTGGTTGGATCGGCTCTTGCTGTGGTCCTTCAGTACCAAAACACCTTCACGAGGCTTTGCACAATCACTTCTTTCTTTCTTTTAAAGTACACCTATAGCAGGGAAATTTTGCTATCCATCTGTGTTTTAATATAGTCAGAATCTGAGTGTAGACGGTGCCTCACTATGCAAAATAGGTTTACCTTATGCTTTCCTCTCCTGAAAATATGCCAATGATTATTTCCTTCCTCTCTAGTTAATTCTTTGTCAGACTTCAGAAACGTCCTTCAGCAGATGTCAAGTCTGGACAAATATTTTTTCAGAAAAACCTGAACTCTTCTGTTAAATCTTTGGTATGCAAACCCTCCCACACAGGAACAGCTTTATTCTCTTGTGCATCCCCCCTGGCCGGGATGAGGAAGGCAGAGTGACGGTCGCTGCAGAGGGTGGGTGGAGGTTTCGGGGCTGGCAGGGTGACTCCATCACGACCCCAGGAGAGGAGCTCCAGCAGGAGCGGTTGCTGCTGAACGCCGTTACTGATCTCCAGTCACCACCACATCACTGTTACATTTACTCACTTGGGCAGCATCGACTCTAGCATCTCTGGCACCTCAGGTGAGGGAAATAACTCTTATCGCCATCAAACAGGTCACCGCCTTGCACTGGCTGGAGCCGTGAGGTCCCTGTGACACAGACTCACCCCTACCCACAGGCTAGGCTGGAAACGGGGCACTTTACACACTGCATGCCACAGGGTGTGCTTGCATCACCGTGCAGAGCAAATACAATTTTGGGTCCTGCTCAGCTGCAGCAAGGGGTGCAGTGCCCATCTCTGGCCCAGAGCTCTGAAAGGAGCCGCTTTCAGAATCCTCAACGATAAAAGTATGGGTGGTTTTTGTTTTGTTTTGTTTTGTTTTTCTTTTTAAACTTAAAATTTCTCAGGCCTCCCTTTATCAAAAGCGAGACATTGCCTCACTTGGAAATCAGCCAGAGAAAACCCTGTGCTTAGGGGCAAGCAGGTTTTGAGAGGCTTCATCAGACAGGAGCTCCAGAGAGCCCCTGCTCCCAGAGGGCACACGCAGGGACCAGTGCACACTACTGGGTGGCACTGGGACTCGGCCCAAGCCAGAAAAGCATGCCCATCTATAGGAGCTCATCATGAAAGAAAAACGGACTGTTACGAGTCCAAGTCTCTGCCGCTATTAATATTTTTAAAAGTTAAAGATCCAGCATTCAGAATTACGATGACAAGTATGAACTACTTCAAAACACTACATTTGCCAAAACTTCTCCAGGTGTTCCTCGCTGCTTTTAGCAACTGCTCTCGCTACAGCTCCTGATCTCAACGGTCCCCTTTGAAGTATTCAGGAAGGAGCAGAGGCTTCCATTACAATTTGGTTGAAGACAAATTGCTGATGACTAGCAGATAAGCACTGTGTCACACTTGTTAGTCCTTAATGCTCAGAAAACATACTTTTTCAAATATAAAATGCAGTATTTAATTAACAAATTTAGATAAGCCTAAAATGTGGAAGGCACTTCAATACTGCGGGCGATCACGGCACTGATAGCGCTGCATTAGCATGCACAGTTAATGTGTTCACGGCATGCACAACTCCTCCGCTCCGCTGGGAGACAGATAATCCTTTGCAGAGACTTTTTCTTCCCCCTCTCTCCCAACATGAAGGTTGTATCTTTAATTTTTATTGAAAGCACGGCGGAATTGTCTCTACTGGATTTCTCTAAAAACCTGTAAGATGCTAGACACCAGAAGTAAGGAACAAAATTCTTACTGGGATCGCCAGCCAGATCTCTCACTGACCATCAAGTCAAATTAGAAGCTTCAAGACTTTTACAATGAGCAGATCACATTCATGTATTACAGTTTCAGAACTCTGTTCCTTTCCTATGAACGCGTAGGCTATTGTCTGGCTGGGGTTTTATTTGTTTGTTTTCGCGATCTGTGCAGCATTGCAGGGATACCTAATTCAAACAACAGAGAGTTCACATCCCCAGGGAACTGCTACAGTATCTGCAGGCAGAAAAAAAGCACCCGCTTGCTATGAACGAGCCTTCTAAAAGAGGTATGGAAAGCACAGCCCATTTCAAACTGAAAAATAGACTTTCACGTTAAAAAAAAAAAATAAAATGAAGCAGCCTTTACTTACTGAATAGGCTTCAGTTAAGTATTTCCACTCGGGGGGGTCAAGGGGGAGTGGGGGAGAGGGAAATCACATGGCAAAAATACCTAAATATTATGTGTTAGCTTATAACCTTTTAATATTTGTATCTTTGCTCACGATAGCTTCAGTACACCAGGTGCCTGTCTCCCTCAGTCATCCTTCTACTCTCAGACAGCAGTGACATGACCAGGAAAAGATCAAGAGAGAGAGGACAGAGCGCTGTGAATTGCACAAACCGCAGGGATGATATTCAGAATAAAACTGTTGCGGCATCCCAGCTGATGTCTTCATAAAACCCAGAACTGAACCCTTTCCTCATTGTCCTTAAAGAACAGGAATGCAGCCCCAATTAAAAGTTCTACATCTGTGGCAACTGTAAATTAACACTTCTTTTTTTGCCGTTTTCTCTCCTCCAGAACTCATTAATGCACTGCCGTTACCTCTCTCCTGCGGATCGTCTTGTATTATCACAGCAGCCAAAATAACTGCCTTATCTGCAAAGTCCTTTTTTCATTTCTTCTTCTTCTGACATTTTTTTTATATACTTTAACAGTTTGCAAGGTTTTACTATGAGTACCGTAGATTCATTTCTAAGTGCCTATAAAGAACATTCTTATTTCCTCACTGGAGTTTCTACATATTCCAGATTACAAATTACAAATGCATCAATTTGCTTGTTTCTTTCTTTCCTCTCTTGACTATCACACCTAATCCTGGTTAGGATAAGCTAAATGACTCTAAAGGCTCCAGGGACTATATTGCTTAGACACTGACTAAAAATGACAGAATTGCATGAAGAGCTCTTCACGCAGACACACAAAATTCTGTGTTTCTGCTGGGCCTTCTGTTGCAGTGTTTTCACCTGTATGTTTATTTTGTCTTTTTTAATTTTTCTATGAAAGCAAAAATCTTTCATCTTTTTGATGTAGTCCTCTGTCCAGCCTGAAAATTCTGCATATTTCAGTGACCGCTTTTATGACCTTACTGTATTTATAGAGACTTCTGCACACAGCATCTTCTGCCACCCAGCAGAAGTTGGGTAATGGGAGAAAACACCTTCTCGCTGCCTCTGCTTTCCCTGGGAGATTCCAGCGCTACAAACTCACCTGCTCCAACTCCAACCGCTCTCCAGCAGTTACGTCCTTGGAAGGCAGCAATCAGCATCACGTATGCCACTTATTTGAATTTGAGGGAGCAGAGAGAGAAGTTTAATTATTTGCTTCAGCAACAGGACTTACAACCATAGCTTTTTAAATAAGGTGTATCAAAAATTATATTGCAACAGCAGATAAACGATTAAAGAAGCTGCTACTGAAAGACCAAACATTGAAGAATTTCTTCTCCTAAGAAGATTCACCATAAACTGTTCAGTTTCTCCTTAAGCAGTTCATCCGAAGTCCTTCCGAGTTTTAAAATAGAATGCTTTTTCCATTACATAAACTGTGCCAATAAACATTTTTGCTCATGAACAGGATGTCAAACATCAATTATTGTAAACATTCATTTGAATTTCCACCCCCACACTCCCCACCCCCTGACGGTTTTTGCATTTTCTTCCAGGTTTGTGGAATCTAACAGCAATTTTCCCTGAGCTCAGCTACTGTCATAAATTATTGAAGATTCAAAGTGAAGAAACAGTTTCTCGACACATTAGAATTAATTCTGAAGTCAGTAAAATTACAGCACTTTATAACACTTAAAGCCTGGTACAGGTGTTTTTTAAGTGTTTACCTGCAATTTTGGATGTCTTTGGAATATATTTTTTTTTAAATTGAAAGTGAATAGTATAAAACTGTTAAGGCTGTCCCAATTTTTTAAATGGCTGGAACTTGTGACTCTGCAACCAAACTACAACTAGTAGATTATTGGAGTAAATTAAAAAATAAGAATTCAGCATGAGATAGTTTTATGACAAGCTTCCTATTATCACTTACTTCTCTCTCTCAGCTAACATAAAGTGCATTTATAAACAAAATAATTACTCTGCTTAGAGATGCCAAACATTAATGTCTGTCCCAGACATCCTACACAGTAAATATTTCTGTCTTCTGGGTTTCAGTTCCACAACAGCCAGAACCATCCTGGACTCGTTCCTCCTCTCTGGCATTAAGCATTGCGGTCTCTCGTGGCTGGGATGTCGTGCTCAGTGCTGAACAACACTTAGTACACAAATATAAAGTCTACCAAGCTTTTCCCCAGGAAAAACAAATGGAGAAAAGGGAAATGGAAACAGGGGGATAAAAAAGGGGAAGGAAAGACGGCAGTTACTACTTCTAATTAAGGGCACGGTTATTCAACGCCTGACCCTTCCTTCACGGGCGAATCTCCCTGTGAGCCTCTGGATGGAGCAGGACACCTTCTCCCAACCCCTGCTGCTGTGCCGTTCCCAACACCCACTAAAGCACAAACACTAACAATGCAAACCCTTTCCTTCTTTCCCTCTCTTTGCGTTGCACAAACCGAAACGCCTTCAAACACCCTACCATTAACCCCATACGGAACAGCTCTAAGGATATATAATTACCTAAATCAACCAGGTATTCACAGCATGTCCTCTGCGAGTAAAGCTCCGACCATACGCAAAGAGGATGGCAAATGTTCCAATCATTTAAGAATAATCTAAAGATTTGTAGGAAAGAGCGTGCACTCTAGCTTGCTTGAGCTGAGGTTAAGTAAAAATTATCAACATGTGATATATTCAATTCAAAATAAAGTTAAATGGCTTGGAAAATATACCTGTTTTGACATGTTTTGTAAAATATTTTGTTGATTAATTCTTAAATGCCTGTTTCCCTCCTATTACCTTCCCAAATTGTTGGTGTGGAAGAAACATTTCTCAGAAACTTCCCTCTTGATTTTTGCTGTTTATAACAGTACTTGTAACAGTGCAATTAGTGTATTTAGTGTGTATTTTCAAACACTAAATAGAAACAAGCCAAGCGATCCTGAGAGAAAATTGCTTCACCTTCCTTTTGCTTCCTTCTTCTTTGTCCATGCCCTCTGCTGAAGGTCCTGTAACCTCCTTTCTAGCGGAAAACTCAAAAGGCACTGTCATTTTCTTTCTTTTCCTCTCTTTATCAGCCCCAGGCACCTTGGGCTTTCCACTAGTAATAAACATGTTTTCTTTTTTTAGGAAGGATTATTTCCTGCAATCGCCACATCACCGTTCTCCTGCCGTCTCCTGCCCCACCGCTTTCCCTTTTGTTCCCTTCCCACCGCCTCCTTTCTGTTTCTAACCCGCCCTGACTGCAACACAAAATGAGTTTACACTCAGGAAATAAATCTCAGCAAATAACCAGGTTATTTTGTATACAAACATGCAAACCACACAGGGTCTTCAGGAAAGTATCAAGCTCAGCTCCAAGCTGCTAATTCTTACTAAATGCCAGACAGTTCTCAGATCTTCAGAGAAGGCAGCAATAAAGGGATGGAGACACCAGTTTGTGCCTCCAGCCAGTGAGTTTACACTAGAGTCTCTTTTTATATTTCTTATACTTGGCTTTTAGAAGTACATTTTTAAATGCAAGTCCACCAATGTCTCTCTGTCACCCACAAAAACCAGAATAAACCAGTCCCTCCCCTCAGTACACTTTGCCAGCAGCTCCTCTATTCAATCCTTAAGACACACTTCAAGATTTTCCTTTTCTCTCTATTTATTGCCACCCATATTCTGCTTTTTCACAGTTTCTAGCACTATCACAGTATCTAGCACTGCAAAGATGCAATGACTCCTCAAGTACCTTGAGAAAACAATACACATTCAGGTGATGTTCTTTATATAATCTAGCTTACATTGGACAATAACACAGACATATTTAATGCATAAATCAATAGCACAATCCGATCACTTCAGACAGACGTAAGAGAGGTTTTCTGTAATGCTGACCTTTGCCATGGAGAGAAATAAAGGAGGGCACAAGTCAAGATGAGTACAAGTTACCAAGAAAAACACAGTACAAATAACCCTATCTCATTAAGTTACGCCCTAAAAATCAAAAAGTCTGGCTACCTTTTAAGTTATGTCTATAAAAATCAGCAATATCAAACTTGGCTCCTGTGCTCTCAACAGCAATTCATAGCTTTTGCAAGGAGGACTTACCTACTTTTTCTTAATACAAAATATCTCTTTCTAATGCCAAAATTGGGAAAGAACAGGCATTGGTCGCCCCAGCTTTTCAGGATGAAGTTCTCTCTTTACAAAGCTGACCACACGTCTGCATTTATACCTCTATGCCTCTAATTGGATCCCCCAGAAAAAAAGACACCAAAGGGGCATGGCTCCATCTATGTTAAGCATCTTTTCAACGTATGAGATCATCAACATCCAAAGAAGAATCCTATGAGAATTCAAAGGAGAGGAGAAAAAACAAAACAAAGAACAAAAAAAAAAATTTTTAAAAATTAGTAACTTCCAGGAGTTACAAAATGTGCAAAAGACGGATGTTGTTCTTGCTGGGGGGGTGAGAGAAGTGTTTCCCTTCACCGTGACTGAGCGCACAGCTCTCCTCATAAAGCTCAGCTCACCCTAGACCAAAGATGACTGAACCTGCAGCTCTGGAGCCAGCTCCGTTACTGACTGCACCGACAGCACGAGCAGCAACAGAAGGAAAATCCTGCAGGAAGGAAAATTCACTTTATGACGCTTTCACCTCTGGCCTACGGGGCTCCGGAGTGGGAGGCATCAAGGTCCACCTCAGCTTACGCATGCAAAGTTCTCCAGCCACCGGCCTGAGGCCTCAGGAGATGACGCTGTTGCACCTGAGCTTCACCAGAAGCATCATCTTGCCTTCTCGGGGCCAGACTTCTTCTGGCGTCCAAGAGCTTTGTCTGACAAAATCTTGTACAATAAGTGCCAGCTAAGAATTTGTGCTTAGGGCGGCATTAGTGTTCCCTGGGGAAAAAAAGTGTGGAATTTGTTCCAAGTTTAGTCAATTTGCTTCAGGATCTTTGAGAGCACTTTATTAAGGTACTAAGGCTACAGCAGAAGAATGAGAACAACAGGAGTAACCCCTCATGAAGAAAAAGCTCTTGGAAATACCTCTGGGCACTAGACCTGTCCACGTGTTACCTGCATTTTCTGTAACAACAGCTGGCATTCCAGCCCAACTCATGGTAACACCAAACCGCTCCGTGATACAAAGCATTACACTTTTTGCCAAAACTGACATCGCTTGCTCAGACTCTGCTTTGAAACTAGCTTTTGTAAACTGCGAAGAGCAGTTCTTTCCTTGCAGGCCGTGAGAGGCTGGGACCTTAGAGCAGGCGGGTCAGGGCATGCCCTGCAGGGCTGGCATCCACCCCTGGGGTACCAACATCCCCTCGGCTCATTTACTGGGAAAGGCGGCTAATGTGCTGAGAATGCGGGATTAGGGACACCTTTTTTTGGATGAGACTGATTTGTTGTCAGTTTTTCCCTCAACTTTCTTGAAGCGGATCAAAAGGGAGCTGGGGAGAAAAATCCCTCTACCACACAGGGATCTTCCCACCCCACGTGACATGAAACCAAGGTTAACCTGCAGAAAAGCAAGCAGCCAAAACACATGCCTGCCCCATTTTCAGGGAGCTCACCTGAGTAAATACGGCAGAATGCAATTCCCAGAGCAGACACAAGCCAAGCCGGGATAAAGGCACAAATCTCGTTTTACCCCATCAGGATAAAATTCTGCCCACGGGCTTTTCCGTACCTCCTCCAGCAGTGCCAAGCAGGGCACACCTCTCCAAAGCCTGGTTACACAGAAAAGAACATTACCAATTCCCTGGCACACCACTAAACCACGCCAGGTCACACCATCTTACCTAAGAACTGTTTGCATGTAATCACAATAATGCTATTATTTTCTACAGCAAGACCTCCTCCCTTGAATAAGAGACTACTGCTGAAGCCACTCCAAGGCCCCACAAATGCTGAACGTGCTACCTACATGCACACACAATTCTTCCTCCCTGCAACACCAGCTCTTCCCAAATGATAATTTTCTTACAGTGCAAGACAAAAAAAACCCCACAAAAACAAAACAAGACCCAACTGAATCATAATACATTTTTCCTCTGTATTTCCAACAAGAAGTATTTGTAAAACAAAATGTTTTGCTGATTTTAAGGACTGTCAAAGCTTGTGTTTTAACAAAACATTTCTGGCTGGACTCTTTTTATGGTATTTTTCCTCCTTGCTTTGTCCTTTAGCCGCTGGCAGCTGAACAGCGATGAAGAAGTGAGCCGTTAGTGAGCTACCGACCGCCACTCACTTGCACAGACACTTTCCTGAAGATCCTGCGCCTCCAGCAACTGTTGGAGTGATGAAAAACGTGTTCATAAAATGTATATAATTAATCAACAGTTGAATTTGGCCCCTACCTAGTGACCACAGGTACCGAGTCTCCCCCCGGACCCAGAGCACACTTCTCACACTGCCAGGACACCGAGGAGCTCATTCCAATACTTCCAGCTACTGGAGCAGAGCAAGTACAGAGGGAACAAACTGGTAAATCTCTCTCCATCACTGCTGGTGTTGTTTCCCTAGAAACAGCTAACTACAGCTAATGAGGAGAATGAATGACTCAGTTCATTGCATGAGGATTTTTTTCCTCCTTTTCCCCTCAACAAAAATCTCACCAGCATTATAGTTTCAGAGTTATTTTCCATATTGCTATTTTGCTCATTGGAAAGAAGATGAGACAAGTAAAAATGGAAGCATCCAAAACCAACAGTGAATGATATCCCGAAATACCAATTAGTGAATATTTGATATTACTGATGATATTTAAGGGACTGTGTTTTTCTCAATCCAATGGCAATAGTGTTTCACCTAACTTACACTTGGGGAGTTTCATTTCACAGCATTTAACCTGACTTCTTCATAGTCTGACGTTCCAAATCTCCCCATTTCAGACGATGACTAAGGAAAATATAAAATAAACAGATTCATCTTCCTTTCTTACTACAACAAGCAAAAAAGCCTTAAGGTATTAAACCAAGTTTTATTTTATAAAAACACCGAGTTATCAATCACTGTGAGTGACCTGGGTATTCTTTCTGTCTAGAAAGTTTTGCTATTGGATTGCTTAACATTTTAGAAAACAAACAAGAAATATGAATCATTGTTTCAGTACCAGGCAGCAACTATCTTTCAATCCTTGCTAACACATGGGAAATGAATTCATTCTTTACTGAAAGCACTGTCTTACTCCACTGGGGCTGTTTGTCAGTTCCTCCAGAGTGACACTAAATCAAGTTGGAAAGCACTGTAATGTAAATCACAGCCTAATTTACTTGTCACTGTGTTGTGACACTTGGTTAAAAATGCTTTTTAATTGCAAGGATAAATTATACATTAACAATTCTTAGTGGCAGTTTCAATACTACATCAGATTATTTCACTCTAGAGAAAGGAGCTGAACAACAACGCAACCACAAGCTGTGACAGAGTATTTCTGTTGTTCAGATTGATGGTGTTGGTAGTGTTGCGATGATGAGTTCTGTCCCCCACAAAAACAAAAGACATAATCACTCTTTTATATTCAGTAACTCGTAAAGAAAAAGTACTCTCTTTTCTTGAACCTTTCAGATCACTCCAGCTTCTTGCTTGCGAATTATTAGTCAGACTCCCTGAAGTAATATGAACTGGTTCTCAGTCATGCTGAAAAATAAGCTTCTCTCTCTTCTATCATCTAGGATGGGGAAATGATTGAAGATAGAACAAACTATGGTGGTTTTTTTAAAAAAAGAAAGTTGTTGAATAATTGTGAGTGATTTTGAGCATCTCCACCTCTGGGATTGCAATTCTCCCAACACAAACAAGGTTTCATCTCTTGGAAGCTGGACTGGACCTGGCACCTCCTGCAGCCAGTGGCCAGCAAGCAATGACCAGCAATGGGAGCCCAGCTTCTCTGGGCAACCTGGGCCAGGCTCTCACCACCCTCACAGCAAAGAAGTTCTTCCCCAGATTTCACCTCAATCTCCGCTCTTTCAGTGTCAAACCCTTCCTCCTCCTATGGCTCCCCTCACTCATCAAGAGTCCCTCCCCAGCTGTCCTGGAGCCCCTTCTGTGATTTACACTGCTAGCAAGCGGCCCTCTTCTTTACCAACTTTTTTTAATGATACAGAAGAGATCTAAAAATCAGGAGGCAGATTTCCTATAATAATTAGGTACCTAAATAGCATGTAGGAGATTTAGAAGACTTTTAAAAAGTACATAACCATCACTGAAATACGTAAGTGCTGACACCTAATTCACTAATTGTGTCCTGAAACACAGTTCGTCGGTATTAGGTAGTAAATTATTGTTCCTGGCACGCATAGTAAATCTGCTTATTAAAATTCCCTTTCTGAATATTTATGCAAAGTCTGCAACCCCCTATGCATAAGAGATCTGTATTATCACACAGAGTAGCTTGGCAGTTTCAAAGAAACCTAACATAATTAAATCAAACCAAATCAGAAATGAAAGAAAGTACAACCGCGCGAGGGGCTGACACCCCGAACTTCCACTGAACTATCTAACTGTGGCGAGAGAAGCATCCAGCATAGTACAATGCCAAGCTCCAAAATACTGATTTAGAAAGCCTTTTAAAAACACAACTCTTGTTTGCATTTTTAATTATGTTGTCCAGCTAAAATCTTTAATATTAAACAGATTATTAATTGAGCATTTCTGCGGCATCTCTACTTTTTGGAGTATATTTTGAGTGTAACTTTAGAGAACGTAGTATTTTGTAGGGTAGAAACAGCATGGGAACCCCCAAGACACTGACTTCAGCTGACTATTACCTCTAAAACTGCTTAATTCACTTCATAAACTGGTCAAACATGGTTTTCAAGAATTCTTTACCCTTTTCCTATTGCTCTGAGGGGCTATTTCTGCACGATTTTCACTTCTAAGGACCTCCTTCAGATTTCCAACTTGTCGTGTTCCTGAGCAGTTTGTAATTTTTGGGCAGTTGTTCTGGATGGCTGAAGGTCAGGGGTTTTCTTCCTGAGTGCTAAACCACAAGAGAATCTTTCCACGCGCCCCCCATGTGCTCACCCTCCCCTCTGGGTACCCCCTGGCTCCTCAGCAGGGTTCGGGCAGAGGGGACCAGGGCACAGCGCTGTCGGCAGGTCCTGGGGCTGAGCTAACACCTCCCTTCACCTTCTCATCAAATTACAGTCACACTCCTCTCTCTGTGCTGAATCACATCAGGAGATTGCAATTATTTAATGATCTGATGAGACTAGGTGTTTTTATTCAGCTGTCGCTTCCAGGTGATGAGCTCCCTTTTTAGAGAAGAAATTCTTAAGCTCTAGATAAAACACCTCATGTATTTTTGTAGAATATGATTTCGTTTCAATTCCTAGCTCCTTACTTCAAGAAAATTCAGTTCTTTGTAGTGACGAACCAGCCCAACTTTGCAATGAAATTATTAGTATGATACAGTTGTAGTGGCTTGTCTGTATCAGGAGCAAAAAATCTGTGCGTGTCACTTTCAGATGTACTTCCACATTGTAGGTTTTCAAAACAGTTGTGACTGCAACGTACAGATGCTACGGAGCTTGTGTTGTATGAATAAAGGAAAAAAATGTGGAAAATTGGAACAATATTTGTAGAAATCAGGTAACTCTCCCTTCCCACAACAATTCTGAAGCCAACAACAAAATTTACAGTAAAATCAGAACATACTATAGATGCGTTCTATCGAGAAGTCAAATCTCTTAATACTAATTTGACAGTATTAAAGGAGTTGTAAATGGCTGCATATCCATATCGATAGTGGTTCCGCAGCCCTTTACTATGAAACAGAGACAGATAAAATTAAAAATTAAAAAAGTATAATAATTCATTCTTATTGGGAATTTTCAAAATGCTTTCTGAATAAATGACTTTTTTTTTTTCCGCTTGGGGAAAATTTCAGGTTGATGTAGTAAAAAGTGGAAAATTTGTATTTTCTTTTTTCTTAAGAGTTGTTAAATTAAACCCAAGTATTCTAGATGACCAAACAACCTGAAACACTTTGTTTGGAGTCATAGCAACTTCAGCCTCTTCCTTGCAAGTCTGGCAGTATCACCAGATACCATATTCCATTAACTGATGCTTTAAACTCACTTTTTTGAATTAGCTCTATTTTGAATGGGAAAAAGTATCATTTTTTCCCATTATAAATTTTGTGAAGATGTCTTAAAGTACTTTGTTAAGTATTGTTAGCAAGTTGCTGCCACTTGCTTTTTCTTCCACTCTTCAAATTTGTTAAATCATTGAAAGCCTCATTACTCAATGGCATACGTAAAATGCTTTATACAGTAATTCTGGTGTTCTAGTAAGAATTTTTAACATAGCTTTCCATCTTTACTTGAAAGCATCTATTTCTGCGTGTATCCAGATATATTATTTACAGGTATATTCTGACAATTTTAGGTTTGCAAAATGCAAACCATGAAATTTGGGTAAAATACTGTATTTAGACTGATAGAACTGAATTTAATGAGAGAGAGAGAGAGAAATACATCTCCTTAACATAAATGTATATGTGTGTATAAGCATATTAAGAAACATAGCCAAAATATTTGAATTTGATGCCTAAAGTCCCTAAACATATTTCTTTATTCTAAGGCGCTCATCATATTCAGAATTCCCACCAAAGTGATTCACCTGTTCAGTACAGAAAAGAAGCTTAAAATGATGCTATTCCTGGCTGCTGGAATGCCACATTTACAGAAGCTAGTTGTGCTGATGTACTTTCAAAAACTAAGGAGTTTCTCAGCCAGTGTAAATTTTTTTAGCTCCAGTGGCTTGAAATTACAAACTACAAGAAATTACAGTACCAGGAGATCACTCACAGCATGTGTTCTTTGCCTTTTGCTCCTTAAACTCAACCAAAATTCTTCTGACATTAGCCATGGACCAATAGTTCAATTTTATTATTTTTTTTTTATGTTGCTAACTGTCACAAATCTGAAATTTTTAAAAAATTTAGCTTTGCAGAGTTGACAGCCGTAATCACAGGGAATGTTAATAATGGCCTCCCTGAACTGCTCGGAATAGACAGCGACAAAGATTAATAATGAACAAAAACAATTAGCAGCAGGTCCAAGTGTAGTGACTGCCCAGCTCAGGAAAGTTTAGTTTTGAAGTTTAGAACTGGCCTGATAAATCAGCCTTCTAAACGCTGCCATCACAGCGATCTCTACTGCCTTAGCTGATAGATATATATACACTTAAACCCGGTTACACCAGTCTATGAATTGCAGTATTTTACCCAAATTCCATTGCACTTGTCCCTACCTGAAACTGTCAGCGCAGTGACATGTTCTCTCCAGTTACTGGCCAGAATAATGAAATCCAAACTACAGCCAGTGCTCAGCAGACATCCCAGAACGCCAAGAACCAGTGGAGAGGCAATAAATGAACATCACTGTGCTGCCGTTTAAGTCCAGGTGTATCTGCATTTTGAGGGACACATGAAATTTTGCTCCTTCCTAATTTAGGAAGCTTTATTAGCACTGGGAATAGATGATCACAAGTACAAAAGCTGGCTTCTTAAGAGGCAAGATTATTTTAAATAGAGTGGGATTCTCCAGCTTGGGAAGAGCTTGGGAGAACAAGAAGGGTATCGATTACTCACTATGTATTTTTAAACTATTTTCAAATCTTACTTTTTCTGTTACTGGCAAACCAAAAAAAACTTCAACATTCTCTTCAAAGCCCTCAATACTGCAAATTTCA
Organism: Calidris pygmaea; assembly: GCA_003697955.1. NCBI lineage: Eukaryota > Metazoa > Chordata > Aves > Charadriiformes > Scolopacidae > Calidris > Calidris pygmaea. The sequence goes on along the minus strand of QJSC01028813.1, from coordinate 485,118 downwards.
GTAAAATAATATCAATCTCACCAACTGAGAGAAATAAAGAGAACAGAAGAGTCATCCCACTGTTGCACAGCAAACGGGGATCCAGAGCAAAAGCGACTCTAAAAAGCACAAATTAAGCTCAGTTTTCTGTAACAAAAAGGCCAGCACAAGAAATAATGACAGCAGTGGCCAGAGACAGCCTATTTTTCAGGGCAGGATTCTCATGATCAGCTTCTAAAAGAACAGCATCATCTGGATTTGCTCACGTGCCTGATGCGTGCTGCCCTGAGCCCCCCTGCCAGCAGCTCCGGAGCATCCTGGAGAGAAGAGGGGAGGGAAATAAGAGAATTTCCCCAGGGTTCAGAGAAATGCCACAGAAGCGCTGGAATTGGTAAACCAGGTAACAGGGGCAGGGCAGTGGGTGGTGAGGCCAGTAAAGGAGACAAGGAGCCCCCGAGCTGTCAGGCACAGGGGGCTGGGGAGAACGGGGAGGGAGGAGAGGGGGTAAAAATTACAATTATATCGTAAATGCTTTATTTTAAGATGGAGGTGGAGGTGGGATGAATCAGAGCTCTCTTGAAAGAAATAACCCTAAACCCAGCCTTCCCACAGCTTCACTTCTCACAGAGAGAAGCAGGAGAAAGAAGGAAATCAAATGAGAAGTAAGTCAGAAAGAGAAGTAAAACACCAGGTGTGCAAACCCTCACCCAGACCACTACAAAACACATGGAATAAAGGCATAGTCTCTAATCTGTCTGTTGTTATCTTGGAGTAACAACCAGCAATGCTTATATTTCCTTCCTGGCCAAGTCCCTCGCTGTTAAGTGTTCAGCTGGCTTGCTTTTTCCTTCCAAATCTCCCCTCCTAATCCAAACACTACGCATTTCAAACAGGCACACAGCCTTAAGTTTAGTTCTTAATTAGGAAGCACAATGATTCTGCCTCATCCCTAAATGAACAGGAACACCTATTAGTCAAATGATCAAATTTAGACAGGTTAATTAAATCTGTTTAAATACAGCTCGCCCTTTATGCTACAGTAAGAAAAAAAGTCATATTTCTGAGTCACCGGAGTTAAAGGAGTTCATTAGCCAGGCTTTGAGGCAAATTCTCCCTTCATGTATAGCAGCACAGGTCCGTCGGAGTCAATGGCGCCGCCACCACCAACGCGACCCAGAACCGACTCATTATTCTACCCTAGCTGCCTTTGCATCTCCAAATTAAGGCGGTTTATTCAGTCGCCAGCGATGGAACTGCCACTCTCCGGCAGGCGAGGGCCACGCCAGCGATGAGCTGGTGAGCAGAGCCCCAGCACAGGAAATCCCACGGGTCCAGTTCAGGCAATTTAGAAATTACTTCCTAGTGCCAGGATGACTCCAAGCAGTAGAGCACCGTTAAAAGACTTAGTCCACAATGCTGAGTGATTTCAGGGGAAAAGGTTCTGTTTAAAAAGTAAATGGGTGGTGACAACATGTCGATAGCTATGCAAAACACAGCCACTGCTGCCATTCTTAAAACAGGAGAAACCTGTAAAGAGTGTCAAGAACCGCTGCAAGTTTAACCCACTCAATATACCCTTCATTTAATGAAATACTTCTATACAAATAATTATCGCCTTCCGGCAGAAGTGCACTTACGGACTCACCCGAGCTCTTGCATTTTAGAGAAAGTGTTTATTTGAAATGGGTTTCGTGTCCCACCAAGTGCCCTTTGCAGAAAGGCGACCCTTGATTCCAAAGGCGCGTGTCCCCCGGCGTGTGCCACCTGGCCAGCAGTGGCCACAGCCTGGCACCGCCGCACGGCCACCCGGGGCCACCGCCGTCCCGCACACCACCCTCCTCTCCTGCCGCTGGCATCAGCACCATCTCACTCCCAAACTCAGCCAAAATTACGTGAACAGCCTCTTAACCCTGCCATACCTCATACGGTTTCTCTTTCAGTGTACAAAATCAAAGTACAGAAGAAAAAAATAAAGAGACACAATACTTAGAAATCTCAGTGATGACACGAGCTGTGAGACACCGGATGAATTCCTTCCCATCCCAAGCCCAGAGCCCGGGCTGTCGCACCTGGGAGGCGGCGCTGGCGAGTGGCTCTGTGAGAACAGGGATGGATCCAGAGGAAGAGGAGGGGATGCTGAGACGGTGCGGGGACCCAGCTCTGCAGGTCCTACGGAGCACACTGCTCTTCGCACAATGCCATCACTGAAAATTCATCTACAGTGCTTTAGATTTTTTTCCAGAGGCAACTGTGAAGTCCTCTCAGCAATTTTTTAAGAATGTCTTTCTCCCCACCCACTACGTATGCAACAGGAAACTATTTCTGATTTTGAAGGAAGCAGAACATATTAAAACATGGGAAAGAGAGGAAAAATTAAACAGTTCACACTAAAGCAATGAAAAATTTCTATAAATTATACAAAATGATAATGGCTGTTAATGAGTTAATCATTATATATCAGCATTATTTTAACTCCAGCTATTTTCCAAATTATGTGTTAACTCTGAACTATAAATACAACAGGGAGCCTGCAACTTCATTACGATAACCAGTGAACCCCCAAAACCTACAGAAGAGGATAAGCAAACTCTAGTTCACCAGGGTTAATTTCAAATTGCCCTACTGAGATTTTCCCAAACGCTTTCTGTGTTTCCTGGAGCTTTAATGGCCAGCGAGCCACGCTGGGCAAACAGACCTTGGGCTAGGCTGAAGGGAGGCAGAGACAGACCTCTTAATTGCTTTTTAATTATTATTATTTTAAACAGTGGAAAAGTGAAACAAAATGGCTCTGGACAGTTTTATCAGAGATGACTTTCAGCGAGGTTTATGGGTCTTTATTCTCCTTTTGACCACCCTCTCGTTCACGTCACAGATTTGGCACAAGAATTCCTTTATCACAAGGAAAGCCGTGCGTACGGTTCAGTGCTTGTACAGAGCCCCTGAGTTCCTGTTTCCAACAGGAACTGATGCACATATGTCTAGGAGCAAACCTAGAGGAGTAGAAGATGAGTAGCTGTGATGCTGACCGCTCCTTCTCACGCTGCAGTATGCTACTGCATTAAAAACATATTTTTACCTTTAAAATATTACTGTCATTAAATATTCCATGAGAAAAGAACATGGAAATACTGAACTGAAATACTCTTACAAATAAGTTAATGTTTAAAAAAGCAAAAAACGATCTGCAATACAGAGTACTTTTTGTGTCTCACTCTTTCGAGTTGCTAAGAAAAAGGACGCTAAGTTAAGTACTACACAGTCGCTAATAATATAAAAAGAGGTTAAAGGAACTTTACTCAAAAGACATAAAAAGCATTTGAACCTTGTGTGCTAATTAATGGCGTACCTTTCTTTAAAGATGCCAAGTTCATTACAAAATTAGAAGAGAAAAACAAAACAAAACAAAAGCACCAAGTCCAGAAAATCACTAAGGATAAGCAAAACTTTAGCTACTAACTCCAGTTGCATAAATTCTGACTTCATATTCAAACATGAAGCTATAAAATAAGCAAAACTAATATGCGGGGGGTTTTATTTAATATCATATCCAGCTCAACAAACATTGACTTACTTTTTTATATGAGAATCCAGTATAATAAGCTGCTTTGGGAACACAGAATTACGTGAGAAAATACATTGCAAATAAGTAAGTGCAGGTCTTGGACTTTCCTCAGGATTATTTTGGTTAATTTATTGTCTTGTATTGCATGGTGATACAAAAAGCCTAAAATAATGAGGTTTCTGAATCCTTCACACTATTCCTAGTCAACCAGCAATAGCGACAGACTGAATTCACTTACTTTTCCTGAAACGTGAATTTTGTGTAAGATCTCTACAAGCCATAGACTCGCATACAGCTCAGAAGCTGCCCCCCAAAGCAGAAATAGGTTATTATATTTTTGTTCTAGCTCTATCTGAAGGAGGTTTATGGGATCATACATTTTTTGAACCAAAGAGTTTATTTGGCTGTAGACAAAGAGATGGCATTTCTCCCACACACACACACCTGTTTGGGGTTTTTTGGGTTTTTTTGCAAGCTGCTGACATGGTGGGGAGAAAAATGAAAATCTGCCCAAAGGCTCATCTCCTGATGCCTGCAGTTTGCCATCACCTCCCTTCCTCTGCCCTGTCAACACCTTCATCTTCCTCCTGCTCTTCTCCCCCAGGGAGGCTTCTTTACCAGGTAAGGGTTTTTTCATGTATTTGTTATTTCATTGATTTGTGAATTCCACTTAATCCAACTTGCTGGTTTGTTTCCTTTCCCCTTCAACACCTGCATAACCTCTTGCTGCTGCCCAGAGGAGAGCAGACGGATAACCGCGCCAAAAAGGCGACAGGCACCAGTGCCAAAAGCTCCTGAAGCAGGCAAATCCGCCTGAAAGCTCCTGAAGGAGCCAAACCTGCCTGGAAGCAGGAGGCAGAGCAGCCCAGCCTGGGCAGGGGCTGCCAGAGCCTGGGGGGAGCCAACAGCACCAGCTGCCTCTCCATGGCCTGATGCCACGGGAAGAAAGCCTGCTACAACCCTCCCGTGCTATTAGACAAGAGGGGTAAAAAATTTAAAAGTGACACTATTGCAATGTGAACCCCAGTACTTTGGGTTCAATAGAAATACCTGCATTTCTTAAATGCCTCAAGTTAATAAAACCCCTGCGTGTTCGGTCTATGCATTACAGAATCACAGAATCCTCATGGTTGGAAGGGACCTTTGAGATCACCAAGTCCAACCACAAAAAAAAACAAAAACAAAAACAAAACAAAATAAAATAAGAAACCCACACAAACACACCACAGACAGACACAACCCAACAATCTTGGGCACTAGAGCATGCCCTGAAGTGCCACGTCTACATGTTACTTAAATCCCTCCAGGGATGGTGACTCCACCACCTCCCTGGGCAGGCTGTTCCAGGGCCTGACCACCCTCTCAGGAAAGTACTTCTTCCTAATATCTAATCTAAACCTCCTCTGTTCCTGTCATTATTCCCTTGGGAGAAGAGGCCAACCCCCACCTCTCTACACCCTCCTTTCAGGGAGTTGTAGAGGGCAATGAGGTCTCCCCTCAGCCTCCTCTTCTCCAAACTAAACATGCCCAGATTAGTTATGATCTCCATGACAGAAACCTGTACCTTCACCAGCTGTGGCTGTGTCAGCACCCAGCACAACCAGGCAAACTGCCCCTGTATCAGACCAGGGCATCAGACTGTGTGCTCCCACACCGTGTTTATTTTGCTACAAAAACAAACATGAGAAACTAGGCTTAGATCAAGCTGGATTTTATTTATTTTAAAGCTATCTGAACTTCCATGTGAGGAAAAGCAAAAACACACCTTAAAAAGGCTTACTGCTTCGCTACAAACGCATAGAGATCTATCTGGCAACCACCTTCAGCAACAAACAAACGGAAAAATGTTTTAATTTGCTCTATTTTACATAAAAAAGAAAATATTCTGGTCAAGACTGAAGAATAAGAGCAAGTTGTGTGCTGTGTTAGGACCTACCGCTTCTGAACCAGGTGCAAAGCAGATGTGAAGCACTGCTGTGCTGGTCTGATAGCGTTTCCTGCCCTCCTTAAAAGCACGCAGGTGACAACACAGGCTTTAAAAATCCAAACTAAAACTAAACCCAAACAACACACAGGAAAATTGGTCCCTTATGTTTAAAATGCGCATTAAAACAGAAATGAAATAACAACAAGGAATAAGTCTCAAAGAGCCCCACAGTTGAGTCCTTTAGTCCTTGAAAACAGGCAGAGAACTTCCAATAACGTAAAACCACCTTGAAAACAGAAATTGCAAACACTGAAAAAAACCCCAAATCAATCACCTTCTCTGCAATACACTTACCTCCATTTGCTGGATGAATCTCATATTTCATTGTTTTACATGATTTTCCAAAGAAGCGCATTGCTTTATTGCGGGTCACTCTGACGCTGAGCAGAAAACAGCCAACCCAAACGTAACCTTGGTGAGACATCAGCTCTCCAAGTCTACTGCGTTTCCGCACATATAATTGTAGAAATTACCACACTTTAAGGTTATTCCTTCAAGTACTACCAAAATAGTTACGTAAAATGTAATGTTCACTGTAGGTTAACGATTTAAGCATATTAAGGGAGGCACAGGGCACTGCCCAGAGATTCTCCTGAACCTCGTGGTTTTACTCACGTTTGCTATATTCTTTTTACAACTTTGTGGATTTACTGTTGTACCCACTGAAGCTCACTGCTTCCACTGCCCTCACATCATTTATTCTGAGTGCTTATTACTCCTTTGAACTGTCTTTTTCATTCAGCAAAAACTAACTGGGTGACCAGGTAGACTTGGCTGTACAAGCTTGTGCTTTTGGCAAGACACCCCTCAGCATTACGGGCATTTCTCCCTTTTAAAAAACCCTCACAAAACAAGCAGCTTCATGGGGGGTCTATGAACAAGAGGAAGGTAAAATCACTCAATATTTCCCCAGCACGACTGGAGATGTTGTGTTCTTCTGGTTACCAATTATTCTTGACGCTTCACTCGAGTGATAATTTACTAATGGTTCTTTGAATTGTTTCGAGAAATTGCACCTGAAATATCAGGGAGCCCTTTCCTCCCTGTCGCGGGCCTTGGTTTGCCTTGGTTCCCTGTATGGAGCAGGAGACTGCTGGCACCCCCCAGGTGGCACTTCATGTGTGGCACACACTCACGCCCCAGAGTCTACAGGCCTTTCTCAGTCACCCTCTCCCTGGAGAACATCCACCATCACTCTCCGCAACAGAATCAGAGAATCATTTGGGTTGGAAAAGACTCTTAAGATCATTGAGCCAACACTGCCAAGCCTACCACGAACCCATGTCCCTCAGCACCACGTCTGCCCATCTGTTAAACGCCTCCAGGGATGGAGACTCCACCACTGCCCTGGGCAGCTTCTTCCAAGGCTTGACAACCCTTTCCAGGAAGAAATTTTTCCCAATATCCACCCTAAAACCCTCCTGGTGCAACGTGAGGCCGTTTCCTCTTGTCCTTGTTCCTGAGGTCAGGCCTCAGGGGGCATCAAGGTCCAGTGACGGGACCTTGCACCAGCTCCACGGGAAGCAAACCCACAGAAACAAGAGGCAGTAAATTCTGTGTAGTTCAGACAACATCTCTCTTGAAGAGGCACTGTTATTTCCTGGTAGCACTGAGAACAGCCAGTTACAGCACCAGGTACTCAAGTGCCCTACAACATCCTGCTCTTTCACTTTTTTAAGGGGTTTTGTACCCATAAAACACAGACCGCCCAGGTCTAAAAATTCTTCTAGTCCTAAAACTTTCATTTTCATAGAACAACTCCAGACACACAAATAGTTCAACTTGTCTTCCTATAACACGGGTGCCTAGTGACTTCAGGGAATAATTTTTCTTTCTATCTTTAAAATCTCTGTCTATAAAAAAGCAGAAGTCCTATATCGATCCAAATTTGTCTAGTAACTTGACATCCGAACCCAGCTCTTCCCTGTCCCTTGTAAACATTTCAGGTATTTCTAACCTAATAAACCACATTTTTCCAGTTTCCAAGCTTCAACGTTAGTGACAGATATATACACTGAAAAAGCCCCAAACCCCAAGTTAATTATCCCTGATAAGTGTTATCAGAGCAGCACATGAGTTCCGCCAGTTGTCATTTCACCAGAAAAAAAAAAGAGCACAGCATTGCAAATTTTCCACCTCAACTGCTGCATCCTTAAATCAACCCAAAGCCCCACAACTGTTTATTTACATACTCTTTCATGATTAAAAAAAAAGCATTGCCATTAGAGTTACTGCACGTGACTTCTGGTTTTACATGTTTTGGCTCAAGTTATTCTTCTCAGCCACAGCTGTGTGCCTCTGCTAGCACCGCTGAGGACTGCACAGATGGAACAAAGACCCCAAATTTGGCCAATGACGCTGCTCTGCTGGCAGAACACACTCGCCTACCGCAGAGACTGACTAACCTTCAAATAACTTAACAATTACTAAATTTATTCTTTTTCTAAACCACGAGGAGGAGATTTGACAAGCCAATTCTGTTAATGGATGAGTCTAAAAAACCCTGACAAAATATGCTGCAGAAAGAGAAGGGAGCGGGATCTCCGACACGGGGAGATGTCTCAGCAGAACGCAGCGAGGGTGTTCTGAGACAGGCTTTGTTGATACCTCTCTTCACAAAACCCTGTAAGAAAGCTAATTTTCTTTGTTGCCAAACTATGCTAAGAGATTTGATGCTGTATTTACAGAACTCATGCTGAACAGGCTGACCTCGTCTGACCGAAATAACGTAATTTCCCTAGATGATAACCAACAAGTGCTGAATTCGCTTCAGCTCTATCTCCATCAGGCAGTAAGGAGAGCACTCTGGTCTTAAAATTGCCTGAAAATGGGTAGGTTCTTTCTCCAGAGAGGTGGAAACTGACCCTTAGCTCCCTCCAGGCAAAGAAGGGAGCTGAACCTGGGTCTACACGTGTTCTTACCACCACGTTAACATCGGAGAGAAAAGTGCTGAGATAAAACCCACCACCACTGCATCTCCTCTACAGAAAGGATGTTCAAATACAGCTCCAGGGTCACTGTCAATGAAAGCTGTCTACCTCTGCCCTCAGCTGGGCTTCTCCAGAAGGATGCAGTGAAGGAACTGCACTCTGAACAGCGTTTTCTCGCGGCCGGTGCCATGCAGGCCCATTCCCCACCCTGGAATTAGGTAGGACACGGTAAGCACAGGATGGAGACACGGAATCCTCAGGGCCACAGAGCCTTCTGGAACACCACACAGTCCTCCTAAGTGTGAAGTGTTGAAGAACTCAGCACCTCCAACATCCAGGAGCCTTAATTCCATCAAGTCAAAGCACAAACTCACACCTTCCAGAGGTGGATTTCTGTGATTTTACCAGTCAAGACACTACCTGAGAGCTCCAAGCTGGTTAAAACCCATAATCAGGTTTCTGTCGTATCATGAAATCCCAAGTCTTAGACTGGAAATTCAGCATGAGAAATAATTGGAATTCTCTGTTCAGTGTCCCTACTTATCTGCTGGGATTTCGGGAGCGTTAAAAAAAAATAAACAAAAAATCACATTTTCTTGACATGCTGCTTCTAGTAACTCTTCTACAGAGAAGCCCATGTGCTCTCTACATTATTCCAGGGGGATTAACAAGGGTGGTGTTACAGTAATTAGTATCTATCATAGATTAGTATCTATCTATCATAGATTACTACAGCAAGTTTTATAGCACTTAGATGCAGAATGAAATAAGGAAAGAGAGAGAAAAAATAATCTAGATAGACAATTCCAAGGAAATTAGAGACCTGACGTGCCTAAAAAAATGTATGTTTTAATATAGTCAGAAGGGGAAGAGGAAGAGCCAGGAGGAGACCCCCTACTTGTTCCATTAAAGCATGATTTTGTAACACTTTTCCTTTTCTTAGCAGTTACGAACACAGTTTTTCAAGGCATGTTTTTAAACTGTTAGCAAATTTCTGACAACAACCTAAAATTACTATGTCCAACGTCAGGAAACTTCACAGGCAGCAATTCTTTCCCAATACTGCACTGAATCATCCTTACTTTTTCATTGACAAATCCCATGTTGTTAATAGGTGTTAATCACAACTTCATCAGTATGCGGAGTGCCTTCTATTGTGTGGATGCTGATTACAGGTAATTTGGCAGCTGTTATAATGTGTTAGCTGCTTCAGCAATGCAGAATATATAATGATAGCTTTACTTTCTGAATTTTTATTCAGTCACGAATCTCCTTCTCCCTACAAACATTCGGTTCGGGTGGAAGCGAGCCATGGTGCTCCGGTATTAACGGGGACGAGGAGAAGCCCGGCTTGTTTTACAAGTCAACAGGATGCTGTGGTCTGTGTCATCTGACCAAAAGTCAGTCTTGAGGCCTGAAATTAGGGGTTTGTGGAGGTGGTTTGAAGCCCCAGCCCCTGGAAACCACCATCCCACAATCCACTCAATGTTAACTGCTTGAGGTAAACCCCCAAGGTACCTACAAGGAGAAAGAAGGCCACCACAATAACCAGTATTTTATCCCTGCAAAGTAGCTAGGAATTGAAACACAGAGGAGGACAAAGAAAACAAGGCAAACAAAAAATGTGTGGCTTTCCCTGAATCTGCTCACCAATTTGCAAAATACAGGATATTTGTTGTTTTACAATTTGTCTGGTTAAACCATATACTTCTCCCAAGTATTGCAGTATGTTTTAATTGAAACTAGTTGCATTAATTGAAATTAGTTGCATTTAGATCTATGCATTAGTTGCACAGATCTAAATCTAATCCTAAAACATAATTTGTCATTTTCTTATTGGTTTTTATTACATACATTAAGAAAGGAATTGAAACATATTCCAATTCATTTACTCTAACCGTTTGGCTCTGGAAGGATATTTTTCCTTTCCCATCATATCATTACAGCACACGCTAGTTTTGTATGAGCTCTGTACCTGGGCAGGACACCGAGTGGCAGAGCAGGTCAGTCCTGGGGAAAAAAGTGAACTAAATGAAACTGGTTTGCTTTTTCAGCACTTCAAAAGCAATTATTTAAAAAAAAAAAAAACACAACGCATGAGATGCTGAAGGTCACACTCACAAATGTCATTACATTCTTGATAAAAGGTGCACAGGTTTTCAATCTGTGTGCCCTAAAGCACTCTGTGATTCTCCTTATGGTTTTCTTTTCTTCCCTGCCAAAGTCAAACTTATTTTTTAAGAGATTTTTCATGAGACAGCCCTTACTGTAACAGAAACAGGCAATGTCTTGCTTCTGTAAATTTAAGTTCTGTTTGAAAGCATTATTGCTTTCCTCAAGTTGCAGAGCAGGTTTAAAGAGAACAATAGTCTCTAAAAATAAACATAATATATAACAGTCTCTCAGGCAATGTCAAATGCAATGGAAAAAGAGTGATGAGAGTTCTCCAACATGAGTTTTAATGAACCTTTTTTCTCTCTTGTGTCAGCGCAACTATCATTTATTTTTAAAGCAATCGGCCACAGCTTTCTGTTAGAATGATGGCCTCTTGACTGATTTTGTCGAAGTGCAGAACAATAAGGAATAATAATATTCCCAAGCTGGAAGTCAGTAACGAACAAAATTTGAAGTCAGCTAAAATGAAGTACTGTGTGAGCTTAGCTGTAAAGTATATGGGATATAAGCCTCCAGACGACAGGACATAAGCCAACCACTAACTGACAAGGATTAGGAAGAAATAATTTTCCCTGTGGGCATGTTATTCCATAATCATCCATCACAGGAACTCAAAAAAAAAAAAAAAAAATTCCTCTCACACCTCTTGCTAGCCCCAGCTGGAGAGGGGCTGATGAAACTGATATAAACACAGATTTATCCAACACAGAAGTTCATGTTTTGTAAATAAACTGTGATTATTCATTGCAAAGAAAGTGAAAAAGGCAAATGGTTAGAGCAAGAGCTAATAGTTACAAACAAAAGGCAAACAGTTACAAACAGAAACTGACCAATGTTTCTTTAAGAGAAGTTTATATAGTGAAATTAAGGAGTAGTAATTTTTACCTAATTTCTATCAATGCCCAGATGTTTAAAGTGACTCTTTATAAAAAGTGGGGAACCTTCCTTGGGAAACGGCTGTCTCAGAGGAATTCTAAGGCACCGGGACGTTGCGAAGGAGCTGGCAGGGTGGAGGTACCCTCAGAGGACCTCAGGAAGAACCAGGAGAACAGCAGGCCACCTGCAGCATCCTTCCTAACGGCAAAGTCCTTTGGCTCTAGATCCGAAGCCCCACTAGGAAACGCCTTGTCTGGTTACACCTCCCTGAGGACCACACGTGTCACTGGTCGCTGCGGCACACAAGGTGTTTGAAATGAGCCGCCTTTGCAGCAACCAGGCCGATTCACCGCTTATAACAGCTCAGGGCCCGGTCTAAGAAAAGTGATTAAATGATGAAATTGTACCCAGGACTAATTGAAAGGCCCCACAGCGACAAAACGCGCTTGAGATCCCTCAAGGCACAGGCATCCCGCAAAGGCTGTAGCAACAGCCTTTTTCTGGTGTAGGTGAAAAACTCCCACGTACGGCTGTACTGCGGTTTCCAGCAGCACCTGAACCGTGCACAATTCACTGCCTGGAAAGAAAATGGAATCACAGAGGTGATCGTCCTGCATAGGTGACGACATCCCACACGCACGGGCCCCTGGAGCGAGGGCTGGCCCCGTCCTACAGAATTTGACTGGGAGAGGGAAGCAGTAGGTGACAACAGGACCGTGCTGCTTCCTTGGACTTTAAATCTTTTTACCCCCCCATTTCAGCTAAGAGTGCATGAACTGCATCAGAAAAATTCGGAGACAGGCCGAAAGAAAAGCCCAATTAGGAGCTGCCATGACAAACCTGAGTGAGGTACAGGGCCAGAGGTGCTGGAAGCTGACACACCGCAGCCAGGGTCCTCATCCTCGCTCCCAGCTATCACTCCTCCACAGGAGGACACCACGAGTAAATCTGGTGGCAAAGTTCAAATGATACTTTCCTTCTCCCATCTATTCGGCTGCTTAGAAGGAAGGAGGAAACGAAGGAAATGGACAGTTTTCCCTAACAGAAATAGTTCAGATTGATTGCTCGGGGAACCTTGAAGATTTAATGTAAGACTGAAAAATACCTAAGTGTGTCGCTAATCTGGGTGAAAAACCTCTCTAACGGTTCTGTCAGACAAATTTCTTCATTTTCCTCTCAAGGAGGAATAGCACAAGAATGACACCATGCAGTTGAAGGTGTAAGATAATCACAGCTATCTTGTCCTAGGAGAAAAAGCACCAAAGTGTCTAGTTCCCTGCAGCACCTACCGGAGAGAAAAGAGCCTTCAAGAAACCATTGCGAGGGAAAGCTGAGCAGTAACATCATTCGCAGTAATTATTACTGCATCTGGTTCTTGTGTATCACTCTCTTTGTCTGCAACTGAAAACTGCTTCCCAGCAGAAATTTTCCTAGCTGCATCTTAAAAATAAGGGAGGGCAATCACCAAGATAGGAGGCGATAAGCTGGGCATCGCCGAGGGACTGGAGTCGAGAAGGGAGCCTCAGGCACCGAGGGACAGGCCAGTACTGGGTCATTCCCACCACTTCCCAGCAGGAAACGCATCTGGCATTTGGAAAAAGGCACGTGCCTTATGCCAGCTTAGCTTCTCAGGAAAAATACTGCTTATTCTCATTTCCATACACTTAAACAAGTGAAATTATCTACAGCTATTGCATGTCAGTTTGTAATCATTCTGCAGTGTGGTTATACTTTTCCCACACAGTCTCCTGCTATTAATTTTTATGCAAAATAACCATGAGCAAACACAGCATGGTGAGGTGCTGGCAAGCCTTGATCCTGCAAAGTCTCTCTTTCAATTTTCTGTTCCAGAATTGTCTGTTGCCACATTTTCTAACCTTTGGAATAAGCAGGGCTTTTCACACTAGACAGTATTTTCCTTTGAGAATGAATACAATAAGAACACAGTAATTGGTTTGTTTCTACCTGCAGACTGTCTAGTCACAATGTGAGAGAGCTTGGGTTTTCTAATATATACACTAAAAAAGCCCACTGCTATAAAAATTACTGCTTTTTCTATCTCTTTGAAAGTCTAAATCATCCTTGTTCATAGTTCAAATCAAATTCATAAACCAACAAGAGTTCACTGAAATTTTGTTTGGAAAACATCCCATCCCTGAAACCCCTTGGAAGGAAGGCTGCTGTTCAGGGACATACAAATCTCCTCTGTGACTGAACGCAAGTATCATGGCTGAATTATATTCATAACTCATTAATTAAACCACATCTTAACTGATCTTTATTTCATTAATATAAAAAAATGTTGTTGGGTTTTTTTTTCAAAGTTGTGTATTTCTTGTTTCTAATACATTCTTACGGTGATTCCCCTTACCTCAGGGTGAAAACACTGTATGCCAGGCTGTTAGCAACCAGCAGCTCAAAACTACAGCTTTTTAAGTCTTCATAAACACAGCTTTACTGAGTAAAAGCCTTTCAAAAGCAGTTCTACCGCTAGATTAATGGTACTTGATCTTATTTTTAAACCTCTAAGAGCCGACCCTTTGGTAAGCTATTATTAGGTAACTGCCGTACTGACGGATCTCTTTCATCCACAGCAGAGACTCAAAGTCACCGGCGGTTCCAGCTTCTCCCTCAGCCACTGCTTTGAATGATCACGGGAAGGGATGAGACAAAGGGGTTTGGGGTCAATGCCTTCCAAGCCTCGGCCTCCCCACAGATTTTCCTCCTCTGGCTGAGGGGCTGCCCGGGGCTGGGCAGGGGCTGGCGCTGCCGGGTGCCGCATTGCCCGCACCGGCTCTCAGAAGGTGTTTTGCAAACAGCGGGGAGAAGGGAGATGGGAGAGGTTGCTGGGAGCACAAAAGAGGACATGAAAGGAGGTAGGAAGGTTGATGCTTGGAAACAAGTCAAAAGAAGCCGCCTGACAGATGGCATCCCAGAAAGGAAGGGCTCGATGGTAAGATTGAGCTCTGAAAGAGAAAGTCAGCCCAGATGGTGACTGACAGCCCTGATTACAGAACTCCGCTCCCACTGACGGCAACGGGAGCTGCGCTCCCGTAATGAGCATGATGGCAACCAAGGCTATTTTTTTTGAAAATCCTGTTGTTTTGCTATGAAATACCCTGGAAGCACTTGTGTAATTCTGAACTTCAAGCCCTGACACCTGGTCAACAGCGCAGGTGACAGTATGACACGGCAGCTCCTTGAGAGAAGCCGGAGCATACAGCAGGCACGTGGCTGGGAGAGAGAAGTGAAACACGCTTCTGCGTCATCGGTAAAAGTGCAGCGTGGGAGGAGGTTTTAGCAAATAAGCCTGCATCCCTCCGGGGAGACCCTACTGTGGCCTTTCAATATATAAAGGGGGCTTACAAGAAAGATGGAGAGGGACTTTTTACCAAGGCCTGCAGTGCCAGGACAAGGGGCGGAAACTGTAAACTGAAAAAGGGCAGACTTAGAGCAAACATAAGGAAGGAAGTTTTTTTTATGATGGGCGCGGTGAGAGCCTGGCCCAGGTTGGCCAGAGAAGCTGTGGCTGCCCCATCCCTGGAGGGGTTCAAGGCCAGGTTGGAGGGGGCTTGGAGCAACCTGGGCTGGTGGGAGGTGTCCCTGCCCAGGGCAGGGGGTGGCACTGGGGGGGCTTTAAGGTCCCTCCCAACCCAAACCATTCTGTGATTCTAAAACTAAATTCCAGTAGAGCTCTTTAAAAACACCTTTTCAATTTTACATGTACTGCTTTACATTAGCAACTTCACATCATGCTATTCACTTAAAAAAAGAAAAAAAAATAGGAAAGGGAAGAAGAGATGAGCTTTTATCTCCACCGGTTACTGTCAGCAGGCTCCTAAGTGGTGTTCTGGTAAGCACCTGGCAAGTCCCCGACCAGCTCAGCCCATAGAATCCTAATGAGTAAGGTTTCCTGTAAGTAACCTCTACTGAGGCAGGGGAAAGGAAAAGATATTTTCTTTACTCTTAGTTGGCAAGATACACATTCCTGTGGCAGATTCTATTCATATTGAAATACAAAATACAGCCTTGAAATCAAACAAAGTTCAATACTGGGAAAATGGGAACCATTCGGAAATAGCAAAACATCACGTTCATACCTACATTTACTCGAGAGTTCAAGTTACAGAGGAATGAATGTACAGCTCTGCAGATATTCCACAGACTGATTTAAGTATTTTAAGGCCACAATCTCCTCTTTATATGCAACGTATCAATATAGGCAAATATTTCCCTTCAGTACTTAAAAAAAAACCCCTAAAACGAAAACCACAGCCCCCCCCCAAGCTGTTCCATATATACTGACACAATTCCAACATCTCAGACTGGAAGTTCCTTATGACACTCCACCATATCCAACATGTCCCTGCTTTACCCTGAGGAGGAAAAATTTAACACTACTTAGAAGAGAGAAAAAGAGAAAGTGTTGCATAAAGATGAGAAGTCTAAGTCCCTGGGATCCTACTGCTAGCACCTAACCGAGGATGGACACGATGGGCCCCTGCAGGTATCCACTGAAGCTTAGAGTCTTGAAATTGTGCCTTTAGTCTCCCTCAAATATTAACAGGCGCACCAAGACAAGGATTTCTAGTAGGAAAAGGCACCCTGCGACGGTTCCCCTCAGGCCACGGCGTGTGTCTATCGGTGCGGCACACCTCAGCGCGCTGCCGCGGGGAGCCTGCCCGGCACTCACTGCTCTGCCCGGCTCGTCAGAACCCTCTCCAGCGCCCAGGAACTCGCTCTGCACCCCCTCCCACCCCACGGCTTGAGCTCCTATCAGCAGCCACCCCGGGTGACTCGAACTCACACATCATCAAAGAACGACTTTCATGGAAGTCATACCAGAAGGTCCATCTAGTCAGCCACCTGTTTCTGACAGTGATCAACAGCAAATCCTAAAGACAGACACAAATACGTGGCAAACAAATGACTTCGCTTCCCTGCAACATCCTCCCAGCCTCCAGCAACGGGTGGTTCAAGGACTTTGCCAGCCAGAGGTGCTGTCTTCAGCCCTAATGGATTTTTCCTCCATGAATGCATTCGATTGCTTCCTGAAGCCCTGCAAGCTTTTAATAGCCACGGTCCCTGTTTCAGAAAGCTCCGCAGCTCAATCACCTATTGCACGCAGACCTGTCCCTGTCGCTTGGTTTGAACCTGGGTCACTATTTAATTTAATGCCATTATTTCTATTGAGAGTGAACAAAGTGATCCCTGCGTATGGTTCCCATGTTCCTCTCTCCTCAGATACCTGTCGTACCCTCAGTCCTCCCACCAGCCGCCCCACAATGCAGCCCTGCCTTAATTCAGTAGTCCCCCTGGAGAGGTATCTTTCCCACCCCACCCGCGATGATTACCACTGCACAAGAATTGCACGCGGTACTTGAGAGTACACAACGCATTTACACAGTAGTCATAACAATGTTATCCTCTTATCCTCTTGGAAATGAAAGCTAACATTTTCATAAAACTAATATAAGCATCAAGAGCTCCTTCCTGAGTAGCAATTACTATGTCAAAAGTTATTGCTGTATATGTAAAACTAGGATTATTTATTTCCCCATATACATTATTTTATATTTATCCACATTTTACTTCAGAGGGCTAGACAGAGAAAGACAGAAGATTATGTGGAGAGATATTTAGTGATAGCGGCAAAATTCTGCCTGTGTCCTACCCCAGACTTGCCATTTTTTAATTTTCTCTCTCTTCCATTATATAAACTCTGCACATTATAATGAATCTTCCAAACACTGCCTATTGATCCCACAGACCATTTGCTTACGCCCCCGTTTCCTAGGCACAGATCATCTTAATTTTCAAGCACCTTGGAAGTACCTCAGGCTAATAATGACCCCAAACATAAAAGGGTTTTTATTTTCCTTCCCGCGGTTCCTCCGAGGCAATTGGAATGAATCTTCCGGTCTTGTTTTACGTTTTGCTTCTCCACTTAAGTGGTGTGATGTTCAGGATCTCTGCTGAGCTCCTCAGTCGCTGTCAAACCGCTGCTCTCCTACAGCAGGCAGAGGGCTTAATTTTAAACACAGGTTTTATCCCTCTCAGATAGTTAACAGACCTCTAAACTAGTCGGAAACATTGCTCTGGGGAGGTGCATATTGGATTTATTTTAACCAAATTCCTACAAGTCCTGTGTAGGTGCACTATCAGGCCATGACTGGAGCCCGTTTTCAGCTCCTCTTCCCGGAGACCAATTTAATAAAAAAAATCTACAACCAGAGCCTGAATTTACTGGTGGAACTTAACAAGTTCCTCAGGCTCCCAAAGCACAGCCAGAGCTGGGAAGTCCGACCTCTTTGAAGTGTGGGAAATGCCAGTTTTACTGAAATGAGACTGCCTTACTAAATTTTGTTATTGAGCTAATTTTTGTTTGTTTGCTTAAATTTGCAGCATAAGCTGCCCATAATGTCAGAATCTGGTGGAGAAATTACAGTGCATCTCTGCGCAGAAAAGCAGACTAGATTAAAACTGGGAGACTTATTTGGGATGTGAAAAAACCCATCCCTGCATTTTGGAAAATATGCAATAAGCTCAAGTCTAAAGCAGAACAAAGCAAGTAACACTTTCCACCTATAGAAGGGGCAAGAAATATAGTTACCTGTGCAATAATGAAGGATGTGGATTTTACAAGAAAAAAAATTAAATGCACTGCTTTTACAAACAAGGCTCTGGGCAATAACCTGTATTACAGAATTCGCCCAGCCTGCCCCACAAATGACAGCGATTTCCCACTCGTGGTCCACAGCCGGGGGTACAACACACTCCCTTCTCCCCATCTTCAGCCCGTGGGACCTCACAGACCTCCTCTCCAGAAGGAGCCTCAGTTTCCTACATGCAAATATGAAGCACGCTTTATTCATGCATTTCAATTGACTGCAACATTAAAAGTCCCCGGGTCATGTTTGTAGGATGCAGTTAACATAAAACTAAGAGCTTACTGCAATCAAAATAAAATATTCCTCACTGGCACTGCTTCAACAATTGACCTAACCTGCAGTCATTTTAAAGCAGTTTAAAATGCATCATTAATCCAGGGTATTCCAAAGTAGCTTTACTAATACGCTATAATAAATTAGAATAGAGAAGCAAGGTTGCAGTTAGCATGCATTTAAAAAAATAATAATATGATAACAGTATATGTCAGAGATGCAGATTAGAGCAACACGAAAGAGAAAGCATGGGAAATGTGACAGCAACATGACCTAGGAGTTCCAGAAATATATGTGATGGGATACATTTTCCTTATTCTTCTCCTGGCTGAACATTTTCCCTTCTTTCATGTTTCCTTCCTTTCACTTCCATCCTAACACCGGCAGCTCCTCGCTCACCATTATCATTAGAAGAGCGTAGCTGGTGTCTCTAACACCCAGATCAGGAAATGGGAGGTTAATCTGCAATACGAAGGAGGTTACTAAATGGAAGAGAAGGTTGGTCGTTTGATCATTTTAGATCACAGGAGTCAGGAGAAAAGCAGGTTAGCCGAGTGCAGTGTAAAAACAGCAGCCTTGGGCAAGTGTTCTTTGAACAAACTGGTGCACGGTCTCCTGAAGAAACGCGTATCCAAGTCCATTGTCTAAAGAGTAGAAGTAGCTAATGGGAAAGATTGTAAAGAGTCAAGGGCAGACATGAAACGAGCCAACATCTTTATTGCCCACATATTTCAAGACTTAGAAGTAGAGAGAAAAAAAAAAAAAGGTTCAGTAGATGGTCTAAAGTTATCAATGTTCAAAACCAAACATAAAGCCAGCCCACATACAATCTGTGCATAAAGAGGGGGGGAGGGGGAGACCAGAAACAAACCAGAAATCCACATTTATTTAAAAAAAACATAAGCTGGGAAATGCCAAAGACACTGTCAACTACTGAATTTATACTCCTAAACATAAACTTTCCCATCTATTTGCAAGGTGTCTCACAAAATCATTCCATTCCTCCTAAGACTGTTAGGGCATATTATGCCAAGAAAAATAAACTCCCTCTCCCTGTAGGAAGCAAAAACCGTCTCCTCACTGCCTCCTGCCCATAAGCAAACATACAGGTGCCCATACCTCTCTCTCTGTGTATATAGATATATATATATATATAAAAACAAAAGAAGAATCTCAAAGCCCACACTAATAGCCATTTCTGAAGAATCTGGTCTACTAACAGTTCCTTTAAAATGCACTGAGGTCTCAACGCCCTGGATTTTAGTTCTGAGCTCAATTTGGAAGGCACTGTCCCCTCCGGACTCCCCGAGCAAAGGTTACCGCAGGACAAGGGAAGGGCAGGTTTCCCCAAGACTCTGGGGGTGGCAGCGAGTACCCGTGTCCCAGGCTGCTCTCCGCTGTCCATCCGTCAGGCACAGCACTGCAGGTGCAGGAGCAGGAGCAGGTTGCTGCCTAGCAGGATGCCATCTCTTTTTCCCTTCTCCCAGCATAACACAGTTTTTTCTTCATTGCTTCTGAAGGAGACATCTGTTGTGCGTCTTGAGCACTTGAAGAAAAATTCCTCTCTCGCTTGTTCATATTGAATCTGCTTCAACAAAACCACCTTTCTCTTCGGCGGCCACCCCGCTGCTCTGCGTGGGGTCGGCAGAGCAACCCCAGCTCTTGGAATCTCAGAGCAGTAATTTGCTGAGACACCCCCTTGGTTTTGTAAAAAAGTTAGTCTCACGTTAATAACAACTCTTTTTCAGGTGGTTTCTGTCCATGCTTTGTACACGGATGGCTTAAACAGCCCCTCGGCATCTTCACTGCTCTCAGTGCACCCCCTCCTCATGCAGCGAGGGGACAGGGAAGGTCACACCAGACTGGGGACCACCTTCCCATCAGGTTTTGTTCCTAGCCCTCTGCAGCCCGGCTGCTTCCCTGCAGGAGCTCCACCAGCTCCCTGTGCCCAGGGCAGGGCTGTCTGCAGGGCCCAAGACAACACTTCCAGACTTGTTTTTAAATTCCATCTGTATTTACAGGCACTTGGAGGCGAAGGCAAGTTCATGTTAGCAAAGCATGGGCCAATATAGATGTTCCGGCTGCACATTCGTTGGGCTTGTAGCTCTTCAATGGATTCATTTAGGGAAAACGGAGAGATAGAACCACTCTTTTCTCGGAGTGGACAGAACCACTCTTTTCACTATCCAGATCAAGAACTAATATAGACCCAAATAAAATCTGACCAGTACTAGGAGGAGTGTCCCCACATATTTGGAGAAATTCCCTTATAGCGGCCTTTCAATATCTGAAGGGAGCTACAGGAGAGCTGGGGAGGGACTCTTTGTCAGGGAGTGCAGTGACAGGACAAGGGGTAATGGTTTTAAACTGGAAGAGGGGAGATTTAGATTGGATACCAGAAAGAAATTCTTTACAGTGAGGGTGGTGAGGCACTGGAACAGGTTGCCCAGGGAGGTCGTGGCTGCCCCATCCCTGGAGGTGTTCAAGGCCAGGCTGGATGGGGCTTTGAGCAACCTGGTCTGGTGGGAGGTGTCCCTGCCCAGGGCAGGGGGGTTGGAACTAGATGATCTTTAAGGTCCCTTCCCACCCAAACCATTCTATGATTCTATGATCATTGGGAATCACGTCAAGGGTGCCCTTATGCGGAAAAAGGTTCAATAATGTGATGTGAAACACAGGTTAAATATACTGCAGGAATATTTTGCTGTGAGGCTTCTGCATGCCATTTTTGAGTTTTCTGCTAATTTTTACAGCCTTCCCTGGTATTTTTTATGCCTGTGTATGCTGTGTCTCTAACGATTTTGTAACTTTAGTGGAGAATTCGTTACTGAATGTCATAAAACTTCTGGATTTACATTTTTATACTTGTGTTATAATTGCAAAATTTGATCAGCAATTTGACTGTCACTTTAGTTTATGTTGAGCAATTCCGGAAAAACAACATCCGTTCAAGCCTGTCATTCATTTTGTATCCATATCAAATGCAACTTAAAATGCAGTCATTTATCAGAGCCTGAAAAATAGCAATATATTTCTTGTAGGATGGCATTAATGTGTCTTTTTCATGCATTCCCCATGCTAATGTGAAACTACCACTCTGTAGAAAAAGCAATCTAAAAATTTCCAAGATTCAAGCAATCCAATGTAATAATTTACCCAGCAATCAAATGAGATATCAAAAACATTAAAGAAGCTGAAACATGTTTTTTCCAAAGAAAAAGGCAACGAGAGAAAGAGGCAAGAGATGGAGGTGTTGAAAACAAGAGGGCTTTCACCGCTGAAGGGTCACAGCAGGTACTCTGCCTTTCATTTGAAAAAAAAAAAAAAACAAATACCAAAATTAAGAAAGTGAATTATTGCCCTGTATTACATTCTGTGCAAGGCAGATGACTCGGAGCTGGGCAGCCACCGAAGGACACTGGTGCAGCACAAGATTTGGTGCAATTTGCAGTCTCTTCTCAAGCCATCCAGCTCTGCCAGGCACTTGCCAACACCTTCCCACGGGTAAGTCCGTGTGTGCAGAAGGGAGATTCCAGGTGCCGGTACCTGTTGGAGCTACTCCTGCGGGCGGGCATCTCTCAGACCTCCCAAGGTGTGACCTCACCTTCTCCACCGCCACCACGCACAGCTCCAGCAGCATCACCCAAAGGTCTCACGGCAGGCACAGCCTTCAGGATGCCCAGGACTGGGTGGCAAAACAGAGAGACAAACTGCCTGGGACTGACACGTCTCTTATCTCATGCAAAACTGGGAGATGTTAATCACGGCGAGGCAAAACCATGTGGGATAAAATACGTCTCTGGCCCTACGGCAGCTGTCAGCGTGGCAGGAACACACGTGTGGGGCCTGCATTGATCCCCCAGGCGCTGGCTCTGAACAGACACGGGGAGCCCTTGCTCTTCATCCACACACAGAACCTGGCACAGGCGGGCCATAAAACCTGCCTGCCTGCCCCAAACCTTTGCTCGCATTCTCCTAATCTCTACTTAATTTATGCTATTTTCAGAGAGCAACAATAAGTAAACAGGCTACAATTTTCTAAACAAACTCATCCATTATTCTGTTTTAAGCACAAGTATGAAAAATTGTGCTCCTTTAAGCAAATGAGCACCTTAAGTTAGTCTGATAAATCTCCGCTTACACACTTCAATGAGCAATCCGATTCCTAAAGCACCCGCATTAGCAGGGGTGTCCTGACCAAACTCCGGTGCAGAGAATTACTCTGCCTGGCTCCAGCTCTTCGCGGTACCGCAGCCTGCCATAAACCGCTGCGTAATCTGTGTAAACCACAGGAGTAAACTCTTAAATCCCTGTTGCATCCTAAACACGGCATCAATGGTTTCCCACAGATCAATGAACATTTAAGTTGTATGGGCCAGATTGGCCCATCTACAATGTCCAATGTGCACGGTAAATTTCACCAAAAAAACCAACAAAAAAACAAACAAACATAAAAAAACCCCAAACAACTGGCAAAGTGTAGGAAACTGACCCAGAGAAGGTAACTCTTGGGTGACCTCTTCAAGTAGGTTTGCTCTTCTGTAGCGCTTTTTTCACGAAGAGGAGGGAAAAGATTTCTCTGTCGAGGACGTATGTTGAGAAACTTCACCCAGCCGAGCCCATCACCCAGTGAAACTCCCCCAGACGTGGCAATTGTCAAAACCAGCTTGAAACCGATGAATCACAAGAGAGCTTGACCTTAAAAACCAGTTTACACTGGAATTCTCAGAAAGGAGTTGACATCTCCTAATAAAGCCTTTTTATGTTTTAAAGAAACATTAAAAACCTGGGACTGCTATTTCTTCCAGTCGCGTAACTTGGTCTCTTGACAGTGAGGAACATTCACAATAGATGTGGGATTTCTAGCGGGGGATTCCTGAGCTGCATTGTGTTTAACTTGTCAGCCTCCCAGTTAATTTTTTCAGCCTTATTTAAAGTAACCAAACACGCCTGCTCCTGGCCCCGATCCACGCAAACAGTGAGTGTACGCCGAGTCCCGCTGCAGTCAATAGCTATAAATGTGTGCACTGGCGCATCGCTAGACAAAGACCATAAGTTACCTGTCTGAGCGTAAAAAAAAGAAGAAAAGAAGAACGAGAAGCTGATTTGTTCTCGAGCAGATGGATGCCTACACCCAGGGTTCCATCCCCGGCACGGGCAGCCTGGCTCCAGCCGGGATGCGCCCTGGGCAGCGCTGCAGGTCCCCGACACAGAGACGGGAGCCGTGTCCCCCGACACCCCCCACGCCAGCAGATGCGGAAGAAGCCAGCAGCCTGTCCCAGAGAGGGGACAAAACACAGCCCCCCTCATCACCGAGCAGTCCTGCGCCCCACGGCTTCCATGGGGCCACGGAGTCCTTCAGCAAGCCCAAAGGCTGGGCTGCACAGAGGCTTCTGACCCCGTGCTTCCATTTGCATGACTCTGAAATGGCCGTGCTTAGGGAAAAAAGGAAACTACAGACAATAGTATTAGCAGAAATGCCTCACAAATGCCGAGTTAAATGGAAAGAAAACCAAATATAGAAAGCAGCCCATTTTATCCTGTAAGATACACTCTGTTTAGTAACATTTTTGAAAATTGATAGGTATTAAATTAACCACAGGAGGGCTCCCTCTGGTACACTGAATACGATGGAAACATACTGTTAATTGCCAAAAATAATATTGTATCTTAAAAGTAACAAAGGTTTTAGACCTCAAACGATATTTTCCTCAGTAGGCTCCAATATATACAGGGGGAATAAAATTACACAGGAACAACTGCGATAAAGAAGTGAATTACAGAAGTGTTAACTGTATGACTCTTAAATACTTACATGGCAAACACAGGTTGCCAATGCTCTGCAGTTTAAGGCACTAAGCTCTGTTTTGCCATGTGGGGGGCACCCAGCACAGCGATGGACAAGGCGGGGGGAAACAGGAGGATGGAACACAGCAGGTCCCAGCTGCTGCTCTGGGGGGGACACAGGGACTCCCTGGGAACAGCACAGGCACAGAAACACTGAGCAGAGAACGTGAGGCTTCACTTTATCCCTGTTTTTTCTGGCTGGCCACGCACCCTCCCAAAAGAGTGCAAATTAACGGCAGCAATAGTCAAGCAGCTGCTTTTTTTTGTGTGTAGACTTGAGCCTGTTGGTCACTCTGTACTTTATTACCCCTCTGTTTAAGAAAATCAGAGCTCTCCCTCCTCACGAGAGCGTGCCGAAAGCAAAGGTGGGTCACCGAGAGAGCGGCACCAGGTCTGTGGGTCACTGCCAGTGTCCTGGCACCGCAGCCAAAGGGAACGGGCATCTCTCCGTGTCCTCACCAAAACAGACCTAGCACAACGACTGTGTCGCTGCCGAAACCAACTGGAAACGCTCTGGTAATACAGCTAAGTGGGGAAAAAGAGAAAGTGCCACTTCCCAGACGCAGCTTTCACGCAGCCCCACAAAGAGAACTGATCAGCCCAAGCCCTGCCCTTGGCTGGCACCAGCAGCGAGTGAGCAGTCAACTCTCCTGGGACGGTGGGGACCCTCAGAACCTGCGCATGAAGCAACAGAAAACACAGTGCTTTGGGGGAAATTTAAATCTTCACCTCTTTCATGGACTACAGAAACTAATGACTGATGGCAAGGCAGATTTCAGGCTGAAACCCCTCCCTGGATTCCAGAACCAAAGTTAGGACTTGTCCCCAGGCTCGGAAGGTGGGTTTTGTGCCCGTTTGCCAACTTCAACACAGAACAACCCCTGCGAGTGCCCATAGCAGGGGTGAAACTCAGCCAGAAGTCTACCTTCCCTCCCGGCGTTACACCTCCTGAAGCGCTCCAGTGACACCCCTGGGAGTAGGCACCGCAGAGCATCTGGGACTAAGGGATGCTGCTCCTCAGTCCCATTCTAAGTGAGGGGATCCAGCGCTGGGGAGCAGGAGATGACAACCCAACTTAAAAAGTCCCAAACGCAGTTGAAATGCATTCATCAGGGGGTTCCATCCCCGGACTGCCCTCCTTTCAGCCAGCCACGCTGGCATCCCAGAAAAACAGAAAGAAACATCTCTCACACCACTTTTGACCAAATACCTGTATTACAGGCGAGCTGCTGCAGGAAATCTGGTTCTTTTGCATGAAGTTACCTTTCGCATATTGCAAGTATATAAACAGACAAGGATAAAGCCCTACTGTGGCCAAATGAAGTTGCACTAACTTCAGACAGCCAGGGCTGGAGGAGGAATACATCCAACGCTTGTGCTGCATCCATGCTTTTCCTCCACACAGAACAAAACCGAAATTAAAAGTTTTAACAGCATAACATTGTATCCAACACCCTGGCCTTAGGACTTTTGTCAAAAGAAGAGATCAGACTGGATACCTATATTACATACATTAATATTTCAGTGACCAAAAAAAAAAAAAGACAAACTATCTGTAAAAACTGTAATCAAAACTCAAGGATACTATAATGTGTTAAGGAATTTAGAAGACTTTTTTTTAAAGGCAATAAAAATACCCTATTCAGTTTCCCTTATTCCCACAGTACAACAAGGAAGACTGACGAATTAAACCTGGAATTGATTATAATTTTTTCCTCACGTGTACCACTTTACTGTCAATCCGTATTTTATGGAGAGCTCGTTGTTCCATGGAAACTCAGACCATAATATCTCTACCTTCACCCTTGAAGTTCCGCTTGTGATAAACCAAAAGTAAATAACAATTATCATAATATAAAGACCAAGTCTATCAAGTTCCTGAGTGAAAACCTTAGGAAAATATGACAGGTTAAAAAAATAAAAAGTAAGTTTGTATGGAACACTTAGAGGTTAATAATGCTTACAGAATTAACGTACGGAGATCAAAATCATTAACACTGTCTGAAATCAGGGTTGTCAATACCATTTTCTCATCTTTTAGTTTTTCCTAAAGAAGAAAAGAAGAGCTTCCCTGCGCAGAAACAGAATTTGCACGATGGCAAAAAATGCTCTTATGTAACTTATTTGGTGACACTAGAATTTCTCGGTATCACTAAAGCGCACAAGGGCCCTCTTCTCATCACGGGGAACGACACAGGCCCCAGGGGACACCGCTCTGCACATGGACAGGAGTTGTTTGCATCGTGGGCTGCTTTTGAGCATCATCCCCGCTTCCTGCTGCCCGGGCACCAAACCCCCTCCGACAACCCCTGCGCCCCAGTGCCGGGGAGAGGCTGGGTCAGGAACCTCTGCTGCGCTCCAGCAGGACCCACCTCTGAACGTGTGTCAACTCACACCTAGCACCGAGTCACTGAACACCCCAAGGGCAAAGAACGACTGCACCGAGCGGGGAAGTTCCTGCATCTCCTACTAACTTAATAGGGGGAAAAAAGTACTATTTCCACCATGATACTATTCCACTATTCTAACGTAGTCGTTTCCAGTGTGACCTCATTTCTAGTGTCGTCTCAAAGAAACACACAGACCACCACCTTCTTCCAGTTTCCTTTAGACTTAAGAGGTGAGCTCGAGACCTGTATCTCAGCCCTCGTTCCTTGCGTGCGTTTTGGGCTCCAAGGTGCACAGCAAAAGACTGAAGCACGGTAACTGTGTGGCTGGCCCTGCCTCAGCCCGCCACCCCCACGGGGCAGTGACGCTGCCAACAGGACGGCAGCTCCGACGGGGGGACCGTGGGAGAGTCAGACGGAAGGGTCAAAGTTTCACTGCTCACTTTCACTGTTCCCCCATTAGACAGTCCCATTACTGCTCAATTCGTATGCGGGTGGGAGAAAAAAAAAATAAAATAAAAAAAGAAGGTAGTAAAAAGCCCTTTTCAGAAAACCGAGGATTTAAAATTTTCTGGGGTCTCATTCCAAGCCTCAGTGGCCCCTCACGCACGCTCAGCTGCTGGTCTCCAAGGTCTCCTTCCACCCTCTCACCCGTTTTCTTTCCCTCTGAGAGCCACCTGGTCATGCTCTACCCAGGGCGCACTCTTCAGCGTCAGCCATTTCCTCTGGTGTCAAGGCGTGTGTTTTTCAGAGAGTCCCGCAACAAACCGGGAACTCTTTATTTGCATTGAACACCTTCGCTTTCCCAGACCACACAGCACGTTAAAAACTGCCGAGGGTACAGTCGTGAACTGAAGACAGACACTTACGATGGTGTATGTTTGCTTTCAGCAGAAATTACTTCCAACCAAAATCCAGCACCCAATACCTACTGCATTTTAAAACCCTTGGAAAAATAAAGTCAGCCTCAAATGAGGAAGCTATCCCTAACGTCCTCCTGCAGCAACAACGCATCTTCCACTCGGTGTGTTTCGTTAACCAAGTTCCCAAACTTCAGAGGACTAACTTCTGTAATGGATAGCTGCATTAGCAGAGAATCAAATATGTTATTGTTCAACTGAAGCCGCCGACTTAAATACATCTAGTGTGCGGAACGTGCATTATATACACGGGTGATGACCCTTGAAATTAAGACTCCTAATACACCAAAATGATACACGACGCTGTCTAACACGCTCTAACCGGCAGGCTGCGGAAGCGGTAAACAAGCTAGAAGATCAAACAATCCCGTGATTTCTTACTAAGGATCGATGAAACGTTTCCGTTACACGCAGCTGGCGGTGCCCGTTCCCGCGCGGAGCCCCCAGCCGCCCCGGGGCAGGCAGCGGGGGCACGGCGGCACAGCGGCTCCCGGACACGCCGCTCCGCCGGCGCCGGGTCAGGCTGGGACCCGCCGCCCGGCGGGGGACTCACCTGGGGGCACACCGGCCCGCGCCCGCCGCTGGTATGGGTAACGGGGGCTGCGGCGGCTGCCGGCCGGGGACAGCGGGAAGCCGGCTGCGCCGTCAGCCCGAGGCGGCGGTGCCGGGCGACAGCGGCCGCGCCGGGCGGGGACCGGGCCGTCACCCGCTCCGCCCGGCTCTCCGCCCAGGGAAGCCCCGACCCGCGGCGGCAGCTCAGCGGGCGGACGCCCGGCGCCCTCGGCGCCCGGGGCCGGCACCCACCCGACTCGGGGTACAAACTCCGCTTCCCCCACCGCGGCCGCAGCGCGGCACGGCCCCGCCGGACCCCCCGACCCCCGCCCCGCAGCCGGCCCGCGGAGCCCCCCCGGCCCGCACCCCCTTCTCTTCGCCCGCAACTTCCCCTGCCCCCGGCAGGCAGCCGCGGGGGGGGGGGGGGGGG